>PVJC01001553.1:0-91646 GCA_004026665.1 Murina feae
GTGTACATATTTCTCTCACTTTTCTGCAGTTCTTTCCGCCATCAGGAGACCCCTTTTGAACTGACAGGAAATAGCGGGCGTCTTCAGAGGGGTCCACTTTATCATGATAAGAAAATGATAGATCTGCTATTTTATTGTTGATACCATGGTGCTCAACCATTTTCTGCGGCACTTTTAATATAGAGTTTTGGTGGAGTTTAGAGTATTTATTTCCATTACACAGTAATAACTCTGTCCTGTAGTTGAATACATTTTGGAGCTGCATTTATGATGATGAGATAGGATCCTTCAAAAGACAAGGATGCCCCTTTAGGTGTTAAGATAACTGACGGCCATGTTTGTCTGTTTTCCTTCTTGCATCTTTGCAATGATGAAAGTAGGAGCTAGAAACAGGAAAAATGAGCCGTACATCATTTCTGTTCTCAAGTAGCTTAACATGTAGATGGGCAAATAGACAAGGAACTCAGTAATTATGAAAAGGAATCATAAAATGATGCTATTGAAATGCATAGGCTAGAAACCCACCCATGTCTAAGAAGTAGATATGTTTCCTCACACTGACCCATCTACCTAATCCCATGTGCCGTTACTAATTGAACTGCCAAGGCAAAGAGGGTTATTACTGGCAATACAGCCAAATTATTGGATCAACAAAACAGGAGAGTATTTTTTTCTGATTTATTTCTATTGATTTCAGAGAGGAAGGGAGAGGGGGAGAGAGAAACATCAATGATGAGAGAGAATCATTGATTGGCTGCCTCCTGCACGCTCCCTACTGGGGATCGAGCCCACAACCTGATCATGTGCCCTTGACCAGAATCGAACCTGGGACTTTTCAGTCTGAAGGCTGACACTCTATCCACTGAGCCAAATTGGCTAGGGCAGGATAGTTTTTTGTTGTTTTCTTAAATGTATTAATCCTAGAAACCAAAGGATATAAGTTATGGGCTATTTGAACTTGGGGATGGTTCCTAAGTGTGGCTATCATGGACATGACCGAATATTGAGGATCATTTGGTGTGCACCAAGTATGCTGATGGGCATTAGGGATAGGACCAAGTTCAAGGACATTGGGCTACGCCAAATGACTCCCTGGACGTTTTGGATAGGATCAAATGTCCTGCGATGATGCTTGACTCATCTGTTCTCTCATGCAGTCCATCTGCTGACAAGTACTGTTGATTCTTTCTTTAAAATGTCCAGACTACCATTATTTTTAACCATTTCTACTACCAGGAGTCTGGTCTTGGCCATCGTGGTCTTCCTCTTAGACATCGCAACATGTCTCTACCATTCTGTCTGCTGCCACCTACCTCTCCCCACTCTAGTTTCTAATGCAACATACATCCATCTTTTTTAAAACACAAGTTTTACTTCTCTTATACAACTGTCATGCTACTCATATTTAAGGCCAAAATCCATGTAATTGCCTATAATTTCTTATATTATCATTCCGGCTAAGCCGTGCCAATAATTCTCTGACCTCTTTCATACTAATTACCACTGATTTCTAAGTCCAATCCAGTCACACTGGCTCCCCACATGTCTCTGCTTTTGCTTTGTTACTTCTGACGTACTATGTAATATTTAAATACGGTTTAGGTTTACTGTTAACTGTCTGTCTCCTGCAATGAGGATGCTTTATGGAATTAGACACATGTGGGGGTTTTTTTTGTTTTGTTTTAATTTTCCTTGTTAGATTTTGATCTGTTCCAGGGACAAAGATAGCCAACTTAGAAAAGGTGCTGAATAAACATTTCTGATTAAAGGAATGATTTGTTGGATACAGAATTATTCGATGAATTTAGTGGTGTGAGAAAATGAGTTTAGTAAAATGTGTTTTTCAAAATACCCTTATTTGAAAATGTAGTAATACTCATCTATTTTATGCTGACTCCATGCTGCTATTATGAACAATCTCAAGATCTCAGGAGCTTAAGATCGTAAAGGTTTAGTCTTTGCTCGCAGTGTGTGTTCAAATAGGATTGGAAATGGGGAGTTTGGGTGGGCTGTAAGTAAACGTCCCTTCTGGGACCCAGGCTCTTGGAATGTCTACCATCTGGAATGTCATGCTGTCAGGGAAAGGAGAGGATGGTCTTACCTTTCTGCTTACAGGAGCTCTGACTGGAAGTAATGTTTTATTGGCTTTATAATCATGTGAACTCACGGAAATGGGACAAAATAGTACTATCATGTGACTAGAAGATCTTATCAGACATGAAATGTAATTTGTGAAATAATTCCATTGAGTTTGACATTTTGATGTTGTTGTTATGCTTAGCTTTCTATAAATGTACTAGGTACAGAAGATAATTCATCATCTTCACTTGTTTTCATCAAAGGCTTGTGCACTAACAATAGTTGCCAGACCAAAGAGTCTAAATCCCTAAATAATAAAAAATGTAAATCTTTTATATGAAAATGTTCTCCATGATATGAAATTTAAAATGTGAATTACTGATTTACAATGAGACACAAAATAATTGTATTCAAACACAATTTTACTGCTTTTCCACAGTTCAAAAATACAATAACACAAACTAGAAATTAATATTTTGAAGTATAACACAAAACTTTGAGAAGCATTTAGGTTTAATGATTAAAAACAACTCACTTTTTTTCTTTTTTAGCTTTGATGTGTGGAGAAAAATACATGGTTTGGAATAGACACTTGGATTCTAAATCGTATATTAACCAGTCTAGAAGAAATGAGTAATTTCTTGGTATTGATAATGTTGAGAGTAACTTTTAGTACTTATCGTAAAAAAACATTGGATTTTAAAATTATTGTTCTAATTATTTGTTTATTTATCTAAGCCAGGGGTGGGGAACATCTGGGCTATGGCCCACATGAGGACCACGAGTGAGTTAATTAAGTGTTTAACCAAAAAACAGCAGGCTAATTTGTAAGTTGATAATTTTGTGTGGCTGTGAATGGTGTTGTAAATATCTACATGGCCCTTGGCAGAAAAAAAGGTTCCCCACCCCCAAGTTTAAGCATATTCAAATGAAAGACTGACTGGATGAGAATGATGTTCAATATGGGAAAGTTTCAGAATTCAAAATAATACTGATTTTTATTTAAAAATCTTAATGTCTAGACAGAGATGAATGAATCAAAAGTGTCCTTGAGATGTGTCCTTCCTCCTTCGCTATTACTTGCTAGACAGAAGTCAGTGTGTGTGATGACTCTGCAGACAGCTGACCAGTAGGAGA
This sequence comes from Murina feae, assembly GCA_004026665.1. Classification (NCBI taxonomy): domain Eukaryota; kingdom Metazoa; phylum Chordata; class Mammalia; order Chiroptera; family Vespertilionidae; genus Murina; species Murina feae. The sequence goes on from PVJC01001553.1 coordinate 3,217, forward strand.
GATGATGGGCTCCAGCCAGGCCGAGAGAAAGGGGAATTAAAGGGATTAAATGGAAATTCTCTCGGTCCTGCACCAGATTATTTTAGAACAGTGGTGCAATGATCTGTTCTTCTCTGGGTGAACATACTAGTACATGTTGGACATTAGTCAAGCAATTTGGATCCACCAAAGTATAGCAGATATTCACAAAAAAGGCAGATACTCACAAAATTAAGGAAACAAATCTAATCAGGGTACTAATTTCTGAGACATGTAATTACTGTCCTCATCTGCCCAGGTTGCTATAACAATATGCCATAGATCAGGTGGCTTATAAACTACAGAGTTTTTGCCCAGCCAACGTGGCTCAGTGGTTGATTATCAACCTACTAGTGGCCCAATGCACAAAATTTGTGCAAGGGGCTCAGCCCTTCCAGCCCCAGCTGCCTTGAGGCCCTGACCACTGGTCGTTCCGGAATGTCATTCCAGAAGGACATTCTGCTATCTGGTCTAATTAGCATATTAGCTCTTTATTATATAGGATATGGACCAGTAGGTCAGGACACATGCCCGGATTGTGGACTCAATCCCCAGTACGGGGCGTGTAGGAGGCAGCCAATCAACGTTTCTCTTTCATCATTGATGTTTCCATCTCTCTCTCCCTCTCTCTTCCTCTCTGAAATCAATAAAATATATATATATATTATTTTACAAAGAACAAACCTGTCTTGTTATATTGAACAGAGAAATTAATATAATTCCTACTCTCAAAAACAAAACAAAACACAGAGGACTCATCATTAATATCCTCTCCTCTAAAGAGTCATCTTGGAAAGCGTTGGTCCTTTCTCATTAGAAATCTGATGCTATTATTACACATTATTATTTTTGAGACATTTCAGTGATTTTCAGCCCCTTGTAACACCCAAGGCCATGCATGCATTAATTCCTGCATAGCAACCACTTTTGACCCACTTCTCCTCAAGGCACATAGAGTTGAATGTCCCTAATAATTGTCCCGCTTGATGCATGCCTCCAAGGAGAAATGCCCATTCCTGATTGCTTACTCTTTGGCAGACCGTGTACTGAGTGTCTCATATGCATTAATCTGCCTACCCCTAGGCCATAGGAGCAGCTTTTACAAGACGCGGACAAGCTTTTGGCTGCTCTCTTTAATACATTACATCTCTGCATTTATTTAATCGAAATTGTGTAAATAAATGAGGGTTATAATGAAAATTAAATGTTATGTGATAACTAATTCATTTGGATATAATTTAACAGGCCCTAGATTTTACCCTAATTGCTTTATGAGATTAATGAATTTACATAGTTATTTAAGTCTCATTAGTTGGCCGAGTATAGGAGAAGGAAGCTAGTGTATTAGTCCAAGAACTTCATTTGGCCTAAGGGAAGTGGAGGGGAAAAAATCCCTGCCGTGAAGCAGGGGCAGCTTCTACTTTCTACAGAGAACTGACCGTCAAACACCTCAATCCAAACTTAATTTCATTCCCTGCATAAATCATCCCCCACAATTTATTTTTAAATATGTATTGCAAGCAAACAACAATTTAAATTTATTATTTATTGGTTAGATAAAGCTCGTAAAAACCTGAAGGAAGCTTCTTAATTTGTTTTTAATTAAAAATATGATTTTCTCCAAAACATACATTTTCTGTAAAGACGTATCGACTTCCTTTACTTCTCATGGAACTGCACTTTTTGGTTCTCTCAGCTGGGCAAGAAGCCTGGGCTTGGCCCAGTCCCAGACCCTAAATGATCAGTTTGTCCCATAGAATTGATGGAGGAGGATGGTGTTCATTCACACTAGAAAATGCATCCGGCGTTAGTGTGAGGTGGTTACTAATACTCTAGAGCAGCGGTTCCCAACCTATGGGTCGCGGCCCCTTTGGTGGTCAAACGGCCCTTTCACAGAGTTCACCTAAGACCATCCTGCATATCAAATATTTACATTATGATTCATAACAGTAGCAACATTGCAGTTATGAAGTAGCAACGAAGATAATTTTATGGTTGGGGGTCACAACATAAGGAACTGTATTTAAAGGGCCAGAAGGTTGAGAACTACTGCGCTATAGGCATGAATCTTCAATACTGGCAGAAAAGAAGATTGTGCTAAGCCGAGCTAGAGTCACCAATCTTGAAATGTGTTTAGCGAAGTTGTGTGCAGTGTAACCGACAGTAGCTTTAGTGAGTTGTAACCACAGCAAAAGAAAAGAAAAGAAAAGAAAAGAAAAGAAAAGAAAAGAAAAGAAAAGAAAAGAAAAGAAAAGAAAAGAAAAGAAAAGAAAAGAGATAATGGTACTTGTGTCATCTTATGTTCTTTTTCCTGGCCATAGTGCCTCACCTGCATCAGCGCGCACGTGGACAGCCTGTAAGACTTAATGAAACCATCCCTACTGGTCCAATCAGATTTCACCTTGTCCTTCTGACCATGAAGGAAACATACTGTTGAATATGGCCCGGGAATGTTGCCCTCCCTTTTGCCTTTGTGGAATTAAGTTTTGTGCAAGAAAAAGAAGACTCTACAAAGTCTTTTCCTGTTCCTCTAATTTCTTAGGGTTTAAATATTTAAAGCCTTGGCTTTAAACAGGAGAATCCATTGAAATAGTTAAGGAAAGAAACGGGGAGATAGTCAGTTTGTCCTTGGGGCTCTGATCCTGTCCCCCATCCCCTTAATTGGAAAGCCCTTGTTTTCCTTTTGTTGAATAGCTTTTTGGTTATGGTGATCTTCTCTCCAAAGACGTGAAGGTCAAATATTTGGTCCAAATGTTTCTTAATGGCAAGCAAAAGCCCTGTTCTAGGCTCCCCAGTTATCCTCCTCTAGGAAATCCCAAAATTCAGTGATGTGAGCTTTTATGGAGATGGGAGAATTAGTCTACAAAATGTGCTTATGTGAAAAAGGAGTAAAAACGAGATTTAAATTTTGTCAAAATCTGAATGCCTGATTGCAGCAAGGGTGGGGTTATGGGTACTGTTTTGTTCTGTGTGTTTTGTTTAAGGCCTTATGGTGCAGCCTTCCCTCTGTTCTCATTCATTAACCTCAGCATCCAGGGAAGTTACAGGGAGAGTGGGAATCACGGGGTGCGGGAAGAGGAAGGCAAAATGTCCTGGAAACAGTAACTCTGTTCACCTTTGAGATTAGCTCGGTTATGCTCCTAACTGCAGACCTGGCTGAATCACTGGAGACAAAGAAAATTCCTGGAAGTTGATTTCCGGGAGACAGAGAAAGAAAGCAAATATTATATAACATCTGTGCAGTGTTATACAATTTCTACTGTGGCACAGATAGCAGTTCCTCTCTTCATCTTTTTTTTTTTTCCTTCATGGTTATAACACTTAGTTTTATCTATATCAAGAAGATATACGTTCCCAGTGTTCCCCAATGACTGGTAGATTATTTCCTTTTATTAACTTTTAATTGTTGCCTCCTTGACCCCTGGGGTGAAAAGTTTCCTGAAGTTACAGCACATTGACTCACTTCAAAATTACTCAACAGTCTTTGTGAACAAGTACAGATGTTGCCAAACGGCCTCACCTTCAGGTCACTGGCTTTCCATCCGAAAGGCTCCCGTGGTGAGTGGAAATTGCCTTGTGACAAGAACCAGATGTGCTGAGTGTCTAGAAGCAGAGCTGGAGAGGACCTGGCTATGTCTGCGATGTCTGGCAATGATACTCAAAACCTCACATCCTTAACCTTGGACTGCAGGCTCGCAGGGGAGTGAGGGACTGGCATTGGACATGATGAATTATGTGTTTCAAGGTTGCCAATGGCTTCAGCGAGTTACTTCAAAAAGTTCCATTTGAAAAAGTTTATATTCCCATGGTAGATTAGTGTGTCTACCTTGCAATGCTTATTAAGTATTAAGAAAATCATTTAATCAATAAAACATGTTTAAAAAAAAAAAAAAAAAAAGAAAAGCATTTAAATGTATACCTTATGAAGAAAACAATAAAAACTGAAACAAGGGTAATATAAAAAAAACGATTCAGCCCTGGCCGGTTTTGCTCAGTAGATAGAGCGTCGGCCTGTGGACTGAAGGGTCCCAGGTTCGATTCTGGTCAAGGGCATGTATCTAGGTTGTGGGCGCATCCCTACTAGGGGGTGTGCAGGAGGCAGCTGATCGATGTTTCTAACTCTCTATCCCTCTCCCTTCCTCTCTGTAAAAAAAATCAATAAAATATGTTTCTAACTCTCTATCCTTCTCCATTCCTCTCTGTAAAAATCAATTAAGTATTAAAACATTTAAAGTTTATAAAGCAGCATCAGTGTCAGGACAGGATATCAATGGGAATTATAAAGAGGGGCGTGGCCCATGGGGATCAGCCTGCAGTGGGAGTGCCCCTCATCCAGGTCAGTCAAGTGGCTGTGGACCCGCCCTCTGAGCAACTGCTCCCCGGTCCAGCATCTTCCTGGAGCCTGAGCACTAGCCTCTCCAGGAGACCCAGGTGGGGCCAGGCCCAGGGACAATAGCACTAGAAGGCAGCAGAGGAGGCCTCTGTGGCAAGGCAGCCAGGAACCCGCCTTTCAGTATCTAGGATCATGCTGTGAATTGAGCAGGAGGAGCCTGGGGTGAGGAGGCTGAGATCACAGCCCTGGTTCCTGCCTCTCTGTCCAGGGTTCACAAGCAGAGGCAGCTGGGCTCCCACTGTGGTAGTACACTAATCACCAGGGGCAGCCCCACGCGATGAGTGTCTGCCCCTGGTGGTCAGTGCACATCATAGCGACTGGTTGACTGGTGACTCTGGTTGTTCCACCATTTAGGTTGATGGGCTTTTATTATATAGGATTTGGTTTACCTTCCAGAGGAAAAGTGGCCCGCTATTTCATTATTTATGGAAACCTCCATGTCCCTGGGGTGCATGTTGTTTTATGTAAAACTTGTAATATAAAAAGCACAGTTTTATCTCTTTTGTTTCTGTGGTTCTTTTCTTTAACCCATCATATGGAAAACCTATGCAACACCTTTCATTTAATATCACTGTACTAAAATTTTAAACTTGTAAAAGTATTCATCCACTCCAACATTTATATTTCCTCCTCAGAATAGCACTTGTTAGATGTTTCATGTACACATCACCTTTATCCTCCTAAACAACTGTTGGATTTTGAATTATCCATCATGGGAGAAGTGTAAAGACTGAGTTTGAGAAAACTAGTTTACCTGAGGCCATACAAGTAGTGACTGACATTGTTTTCTAACCTGAAGCTTTATGAGCATTCTCATTCTCCTCATTCCGTGAATTAAATGGTATGTTTTTTTAACCTATGGATATAATTAATGACTAAACATCTTGACTACTAAGTCAAGGACAAGGCAATGCTTATATAAAAATCAATGGATAGGTCTGAGAGGTAGAATTAACTCAATATTTCTTTACCTTAAGTAAAGCAAAACGTAGGACTATGAAATCGAACACTCTGTATGTGGAATCTAATGAACAAAATGCACTGATGAATAAAATAGAATCCATGGTGCAAATTCTTACTTCGCTTTAATATTTGGGAGTTGATGGGCTCTTGTGACTTTTGGCCAAGGTAATTGGAAATGATGGTGCATTTATTCTCACTGATTGACATGTTTTATCCTTGACAGTTGAACAACTTAAGGACAAAGTGTATCATTGATTAGCTGTCATCTCATCTCTTTTTCCCATGGAAGACTGAATCATATGCATTTCAAATGAACTTATGTTAGTCAAAGGGATCACATAATTAAGACTTTTAACAAAATATTAGATGAAAAAGCATTAATAATTAAGACCACTGATCCATTAATAACAAGGAGAAAATTTTTAATGAAATTATTACATTAAATAATAATTACATTTTAAAAAAGCAAACTTCAAGAGGACAAATAATGAATAAATGGGGACTCAGAAATTCAAGTATGTCTGGGTAAAATATGTCATTATTATTATCAAATTATAGCACAAATGACTGACAAAGGAAAACTCTTTCATAGATGTTATTAAGAGTTTAATTATATATGTTTAAATGGAAGATGACATTTTGCATCTTATTTAAGAGGAGATTAGAAAACAAATGTAATCAGTAATTATATAATGCATATATGGGCAGGCATTTTGCATATAGCATTCACTAAATTAATAATTTTGATTCAAAGCCATTAGCTGTCATTGTCAGTACATTATAGTTGCATGGTTTCATTAACTAATGTATTATAAGAAACATTTTATTTTTAAAGCCATTTTCTTTTTAAAAAATATATTTTTATTGATTCAGAGGGGAAATGAGAGGGAGATAGATAGAAACATCAATGATGAGGAAGAATCATTGATCAGCTTCCTCCTGCACACCCACACTGGGGATTGAGCCCGCAACCCAGGCATGTGCCCCAACCAAAGCCATTCTCTTATTAAAATAAATTTCATTTACTTTTTAAAGTAGACACTTTTAGGTATACATTTTCAAATCGTGAGATGTAAGATGTAACATGTCCCATAAATTAAATCCAAGCAAAACAAAATTGATTACAGTTCTCAATATTTTATTCATTTTCCCTTTGTTTTTAAAATATAATGTATTTGAGTAGAACTCTATGTACTCTGCTGCTATCAAATAATCCTTTTTGTATCTGAAGTATCATGACCTCTCAAAATACAGCACTAGGATGCCATCTGTACTTGTGACCTGGTCAACCCCTAGTGGCCTGCCAATGGACTAATCCATTGAGACCATGGTGACTCAGATTTCTCTGTTGTTGAATAACAAGACTGGATCAGATGATGACATATTTTACAGGGTAATTTTTAGGATGAGGAACATAGGTTTTGGGTGATTCTAAAATATGTTAATTTGGCAAGTAATTGAAACCTCTGTGAGACTTGATTAGTAAACTCCGAAATGGAAATAATAAAACAGGTGATGAAATAATAAACACATGTTCAATTTATTTTTTAATGAAGTATCTCTTTTAGTCCTCATAGAAGCTTTAACATGGAAATATGATTACCACCATTTTAAAAATGAGATTTTGAAGAGCATCTAATTCCAACTTATTGAAAGTCATAACTGATGATAAATTAACCTTGTCTCTGGCTCAAAGTAATCTTTCAATGAAACATAAGATCCCTTATTTGCCTAATAGGATAAAATCAAGTTAAAGTACGTTATACTGTAATTCACTCTTAAAATATTAAAAATGATGATTTACGCAGAACAGGTAAATCCGAGGTACTAAGTCTATATATAATATGTTTATAACATTATTCTGGTAGAATAATGTCAGGATTCCTAAATAATTAAAGATAACCCAATCTATCAAGGTTTGCTATGTAAATAATATATTCTGTGTATTAAAATAATACACTAAACACAATAGACCCCATGATACTTTCCAAACATCTTTATCCTTATAAAGTTGTTTTAAGATCATACTTCACAATTATAACTTAATGTAAAATATGGATCATATGTGGGGTTTTGTAAGACTTGTGAATGATTGAAAAAGGAGATATACTTGGGGAATTTTAAACTATGTTCACAGGACATGCTTTGTAAATGTCACATATGGTTAGAGATGTGACAGTGAGTAAAATGATCAAGTAATAGAAATGAAAAATATCAGCCTCCAGTCAGCGGCAGAAAGTAGCCAATCTGGAACACCAGGTGGAGAATTAACTGCAATTCAATTATCTGTATTAAAATGACTCCTAGGTGCAATTGGAAAAGATGCAACATTAAAAAAAGAAAAATGGACCATATGTAGGGGGGGAGGGAGTCAATTCAGACTGAATGACTGTTGCCCTTAAGGCATTTGTTTTGTCGTGGGAGAGATTGATGCGTGTGATTCTAGCCACACTGTCCTGCTCTTGTGAGAAGGACACTCTGGTGCCCTGATCTTTCCTAATTCAAATAGACAAAAAGACATTTTTTAAATAAAACAAATTCTTTGCCCTAGGGTATTCTATTTCAGCTTTGTAGTGATTGAGTTTAGAAGTAGAACTTAAAGAATGAAAAACATATATATGACAGAATAGTTTGAATCCCAGCGATCAGAAAATTCAGGTTGAAACAGCAATGTGATGCTGGATTACCTATCTACTAGCTAAAGGCGAAGTGAGTTGATGGTGTCCAATTGTAGTGTTGGTGTGGGCAAACTGGGACGGGTCCTGTTACATAAAATTAATGGAGGCATGCATTGAACAGCATGTCCTCGGGCAGTTGGGAAGTAATGATCATATTTTAATATGTTCATTGACTTTGGATAAGCAATTCCAGTTCTGGGAAGCTATCTTTCTGAAGGATGCTTAGTTACCTATAGAGATACATGTACACAGTTGTTCACTGGAACATTATTTATAGTGGGGAAAGCTTAGAAAAATGTGGGCTATCCCAGTAGTAGTACATATATGAAAATCAAAACTAACAGAAAATAATGGAACAAGAAAAAAAAAATAGAGCAAGAAAGCAAAAGACATTAATATAGCCACTGTGGCCAAAATGTGTAACATTTTTCATCTCCCAAGTGTGCTGACAGTACCTAATAAATGATTTCCTTGTGAATTCATTAAATAGTGTGTATAATTAGAAATGTAAAACACACCCATATAAAAATGCAAGGGCAGGTGGCAATATAAACAAACAGGTAATTGATTTACTTTTTAACATAGTGATTTCAGTACACTTATTAACATAGGTAATTGAGTTAAAGATTGTGTGCATGCATTTTTCAAAAGATTAATCAAGTCACATGTATAAATTAATAAGTACCTGGCACTTTACTTTAAAATCATTTCATTTGCATTTTTTTATTTTTTAAAACACTTTACAAAACATTACTTTTAATGGTTGCATACTAACAGGATTTGAATATGTACCTTTGCTGAATATTTTGTGTTTCTAATTTAAAGATATAAAGGTTAAGTTTGTGATGACAGTGTATAAATAGGTATCATATATCTTAGTAACCAGGTTTCTCATTTTTGGAGTCATGGAATATTAATGGTGCTCTGAAGTTTATGAAAATATTTTAAAGTGCTTACAGAGTATCAACAGTGTGTTTCCTAAAAAGACTGCAACATTTGCAGATGATGTTTGGTGGTGGTGGGTGTTTCTATTGAGTTTTGTGCTTTTTCCTTTGTTATTTTGATGGGCCTTTACTGCCCTATTGTCTGTGTGCCTGGGTTATGCTTATATGTATAGGAGTTCATTGGTTGATCTCTTTGTATCCACCCACTCTCCCCTGCCTTCCCTCTGAGGTTCCACAGTCTGTTGGATGCTTCTAGGCAACTGTCTATAAAACTCAAGCTCCCAAAGGTCATGACTGTTAAAGCAATGTGGATAAATAAATCTAAAGGGATGTAAGTTCCAGGTAACCAGGCACTCTCGCTGGGTTTGGTAACTGGTACACATCTAAGGCTTCAGTGAGGAGTCCCCTGGTGCAAAGTGGAAACAATTATCACTGCTGGATGCTCAGGGTGGAGCAAGCAGCCAAGTCAAGTTTGTGTGTGTGTGTGTGTGTGGTGGTTGGAAGAAATGAATAAAGGTGAAAGGAAATAAGATGAAAGGGAGAGAGAGCATATGTTAGGTGTAGGGAGAGAAGAATCAGGCAATAGATTCAGCAACACGAAAAGAAATAAAAGTAACTGATTTTAGCTTACGTAACAGTCTAAACTCCAAACAATTATATCAGCAAATTCTCCTACAAGTAAAAGTATGAAAAGGAGCAGAGAAAGGTTGATGTTTTATGTAGACTTGTCTGTGAGTTCCTTGAGTTTTTTGCAGCGTAGTTAGTATACTGCCTAACTCTTAGTTGAGAATCAATAAATACTTTTAAAATGAATGCTGAGCTGTGTTTCTACTTTATATATCATATAATTTTATGTCCCAATAACTCAGAAAGGTAAGACATTATCTCTGAGTTACAGGGGAATAATCTCAAACTCATACACAAAATATCATAAAAAGCTGTTAAACAGTAGATGTAAATTCCAAACTCAGATCTGTGAGATGCCAAATTTGACAACTTTCTCATTTCCTGTTACTATTTGCTTTGCCACTGTGTGCACACTTGAAAAATAGATAATTAGCCTTGTGTTTGCATATATGCAGAACACCTAGTTCACTGGAAGAAAATAAAGGTAGTCAAAAAGCTAATGGAAGCAAAAAAAAAAAAAAGTCTTTTAAATTATTTGAAAATCGTAATTCTAATTATGTTTCACAGTGTAATATTTTAAAACGACATTTTGGGCCTTTTTATTGTTTCTGTTGCTTAGGTAAAATCAGGTTGGTGGGATTTTGTAAACTTTCAACAGTGTTGATCTATGTATGTTTAAATTCCTTTGCCTCATACAATTGTATTGAGTCTAAAGAGACAATTGATATTCAGTTAAATATTCAGAAAGCTCATCAATCTTTATAAGAATTTTCACTTCTATCATAGGCAGAAGTTTAAAATGTATCTGTCTGAAAAACAATGAGAAATATAGGCATTTCCATTAAGAAGAATGTAAAACTGTCAATGTGTTTTTTCCCCAAGTCAACTCATTTGCCAAAAATTGAACACCCATACATTGATTTCCCCCCTAATAAAATTAGTTTTAAAAAATCTCTCATGAGCAAAAAGTTCAGTAAGGATGCCAATAAAGAGAGTCCTCCTCGAGCATTTATCTTCATTCACTCAAGACAGGAAAGGAAAACATTTCATAATGCCTCTTTTATATAGATTTGATTTCCATAGAACTGTTTTTAAGATATATTTTTATTGATTTCAGAGAGGGAGGGAGATAGAAACATCAATGAATAGAGAGAACCATTGAACAGTTGCCTTCTGCACGCCCCCTACTGAGGAGCCCACAATCTGGGCATATGCCCCAACCAGTAATCAAACTGTGACCTCCTGGTTCATAGGTTGATGGCCAACCACTGAGCCGGCTGGTAGGGCCATAACACTTTTTAATACATTATTGCCTTTCTCCTCCAAAGAGATTTTTGGCAGGTAGGGTGCAATGAGATCTGAAGGGACCCACTGTTGATGAAGGACAATCAGTTGTCACTGAATACACCTTCACTGTGCCTTGAGAAATCACTACCGCCTCTATGCATTACTATGTCTTCCTAACCCTAACTTTTCCAGCCTTTGAAATGCACTCTCTGTTCCTAATTCTGTTCTTTGAGATTCAAGACAACATTCCACAACGTGCTTATGTTTTCAGGGAAGTAAGATGCTGGTAATGATCACAAGGATAACAGCATAGTTACCATCATAATCATCGCAGACATAATAGGCACTTCACTGTCTTTCTGCAGGTTTTTTTCCCAGCATGCCCCGAGCTTGTAAAGGTGCAACATTGTTGGTCATAAAACCTTGAATGGAGCCTAATTTCTCCTCTACAGTAAAATCTTGATATAATGATCATCTGTTCATGTGTACATAATTTTATACATTCTATAAAACATAGGATTTTGAAGATGAGAGCAGTAAATTTACAAAGTTTTATTCTGACAATGTGTTTTTTAATATATTTTGATATGTTTTGCAAATTATACTGTGATAACTTTTTGTGGTATGCAGGTGGCTATGCTCAGCTCCATGCTTAAATTAAACACAATAAAATCATAGCATGCACTTCTATATTTTTTTTATTACATTGATTTTCATACCTCATGAATATTTCTCATTTCCTAATGTGCATTTTTTGTACGGCAATTATGCTGGAATGTTCCCAGTCAAAGTAAACTATATGGAATTACTAAAAACTGGTTTATTAATGTCCATTTACTCCAAAAGTTCAAGTTCCGGTTGTATCTTGATAAAATTAGTGAGGGAGCAGGCACATGTGTGAAAACGATTCTTTCTTGAGAAACACTGAAAATCTTCTACTTTCATGTTGGTTTGAAAGACATTTACAGAGACAACTGAACCTTAGAATTGGGTCCTTAACATAAACCAGAGTATAAGGTATTTTGCTTTATGGTTAAAGGAACAGACTCTGAACAATTGCCAAGTTCAAGTGCTTCTGCTACCACTTGCTATCTGTGAGGCTTTCAGAATACATCTCTTAATTTCTCCATGCCTCACACTTTCACATTCTTGATCAAGAAAAATATGAAAGAAAAGAAGGGAGGGGAAAAGGGCGGGAGGGCAGGAAGGAAAGGAAGGACAGTGTATTCATATAAGGGGAATACTGTGATAACAAAACGGATGGTGCTAAGCACTGTGCTGTCCACCAGTTGTGCTCTCTACAAGTTTATGTGGCCACTACTTCTACCGTAAGGTGGCGATGACCCTCACGCTTTACAAATAAGCAGTTTTATGGACATTGAATTATAGCTTATTTAAAGTCAAATCATTATTCCATTGTTATGAAAATATTAAAATCCACTCTTCGGTTTATGTAAAGTCTGTTTTGTGTTTTTGGTTTTTTTTTAATGGGAGAAATTTTCTCTGTATTTTATGAGATACCAAAATTGGCAATTTGTTTAATTGATTTACTCCATTAGTGATATGTCCTTGATCTCTTACTTTAGATAATATCAGGAAATACCAAAGAAGTAGCATCAACTTTATGTTGGATCACAAATGGAGTAAACCTGGGATTTTAAATATATCTTTGAACACTGGGCCTCTACCCCTTTCAATGAACGACTTTGGGCAAGATATTTAACTTCTCTAAATCTTGATTCCTCATCTGAAAAGTGAGAATCATAAAAACATTCTTCATGATTCACTAATTAACCCAGTTGTCTTTTCCAGCAATATATTCATAATTGGATGTTGAAATATGCATGGGAATATTTATTGTAGCATTACTTATAATAGTACTAGTAAACAGCGCCATTAACTATGTGGGTAGATGTTTCTTCATAAGGAAATAAATATAAATTATTTTATAAGAAATCTCTAGCCTGGCCAGTTTGGCTCATGTTTGAGTGTTGACCTCTGAACCGGGAGGTCACAGTTCCATTCCCAGGCAGGGCACATACCAGGTTGTGGGCTTGATCCCCAGTGGTGAGCATGCAGGAGACAGCTGGTCATTGATTCTCTCTTATCATTGATGTTTCTCTCTCTCCCTCTTCCTTCCTCTCTGAAATGCATAAAAATATTTTTTAAACAATCTCTAGTTAACCAAGAGGATAGTTTTTATCTACAAAATAAAAACAAATCAATATTAAAAATAATTTTTATTTCTTTTAAAATGACAGACAAGAAATAGTGCTCACTCTCATTGGTAGAAGATGGGCAGACACACGTAAAAATCCAGTCTTTGAAGTGACAGGGATTTCTACAAGGAGCAGATAGCCAAAGTCAAACCCATCTTTGAGATGCATGAAATGTCATGTTTGGGAATGCTCAGGGATTTTTTTTAATAGAAAAAGAAATATAAATTTGGTTTTGAAGGTTGAGCGGGCATTCGCAAAGCAGAAAAATGGAGAAAATCCAATTATGGCTGAAAGAAATAACAGTTTTACTCAGGAATGTTCAATCTATATTATATTGTTGGGATGGAAAGATGGTTAGTTGTTTGGGGTGTGTGTGTGTTTTAATCTCATACTCCTTAATTATTAGCTTCATTTAATCTCTGCAAATTGGATGCTAATGTGACACTGTTAACTAAGTGAATAGTAGATGCCTAGGAAAACTGCAGGTGTGGGAGAATCTGTGGTAACTGTGAATAAAAATAGCCCACCGTCCACACATGCATGCACGCTTCATTCTCCTTTTCATGTCCTTTCTTAAATATTAATATCAGCTAAATATTTTAAAAATGCCTTTATCTCCAAAGGTTCCACACATGCAAGTAATTAGTAACGTGTATTTCTGTGTTGTACTTGGTTGCACAAATGATTTCAAGTGGCCCTCTGGAGATCTCGGAATCATGTGCCCTCTAGTCCAAACTTAATTACACATGTCCTTCTCTCATTTCTCTGTCTTACCCCTTCATTCCTACTATACCTCTGCTTTAACTTCACTGGTAAAACAGAAAATAGTGCACTTCAGTCCCACCCAACAAGCTCCTAGTGCAGCATCATGCTGAAGCACCCACCTCCCGCTCGTCAGTCCTGGACCACCTGTCTCCGCATCCCTCAATTCCAGGAAGGATGCTGAGCACTTCTGAGAACATACCTGACAGGCACTAATGGTGCCACCACCCACTTAATGCTCTTCCATCCACAATGAACTCCTCTCCTTTCTTCTACTTTACTAAAAGCATCGCCAGGACAGCTTCGTGACCTCATCAAGGGTTTTAAGTAAGGACATGAGTAAGGTGACCAGATTTAAAGCGGTGCACCATTGATTTGGGGGGGGGGTCTTTTTTTTCTTCTTCTTTTTTTTTTCTTATTACTTAAAATATTACAAAGAGTAATCTGAACTTTTTTAAAACGCCGCGGGATGCAGGACAAACTGTTAAAAATCGGGACTGTCCCTCCAAAAGCGGGACGTCTGGTCACCTTAGACATGAGATTCGGAGTCAGGAGAGCCTGGGATAGAAACTCCTCTCTGTTACTAAAGAGTGGTGTGTCTGTGGACTTCAGTCAGTGTCTGGGAACGAAACATCAAATAATACAGGAATGTGGGTTATATGGCACAGTAGAGCGTTCTTTCAATCCTTGCAGAACATATTAGATAATGGTGCTCTTATTCTTACTTCCCACTGTGGCTATTCAAAAATATCCTCACTGCTCACAGATGTTTAATTCCATTAATTCCATGTTTTCTCTTGACCCTTGAATATACCTAATGCTGGAAAGGAGATGGAAAGGATCAGGAGAGACTCTGTGAGCTTTCGTCACCTTTTGGATCATTTCCTGTTTCCGGACACTTTCTTCTTCTATCCGAATGTGAAAATACATGCGATTCTCTCTGGCTAGCATTCTCACTTGTGCTTTTTACACAATGTCATGTCTAATTCATCTTTAGAGAATGCTCTATTGTGGACAGTGGCTCCGAGGTGGCTAAGTGATATAGGTGGTGTGAGGTGCAGCAAGTAAGCAAAGCTTGACCAGGTGCATGTAATTGAGTAGATCCGAAACCCACCAGAACATTGTGAACATCTTGACCACGCCCTTACTTTGCCTCGTGGAAATCTGGCTGTAAAATCAAGACTCAGTTTGCAGGCCGTGGCACTGTCTCTCTAATCAGAGGGCAGCATCCCGCCTACACCCAGCCTTATTCACTTCTCTGCCTTTTCTAATCCTTCACTGCCCCCCCTCAGGTCCACCCATGGCCATGCTGGTGCAGCATATTCCATTGCATCCCTGCTACTTTTGGGGGAAGGGTGTTGGATAGTGAGGCGGTATTGCAGAGTCTTTTAAACTTGATCAACTCTAGGAAAAAAAGCATATTTTTTAAATGAATACCACCTCCCCTCAGGAATATATATATATATATATATATATATATATATATATATATATGTATATGTATAAAGTTGACATTATTACAAATGTCCTCCATCCCCTCCCCTCTTTGCCCACCTCCACTCAGCCCCTGTCCCCCCTCCCCTGTCCTTCACCAACTATTTCCTGTGTCCATGGGCTATGCAAGAATGTTCTTTGGCTGATTTCATTCTCATTCTCTCCTCCACTGTTCTTACTCCTTAAAAGTGCTTGCACCAACCACACAGCTCAATCTTTTGCTGCTAAACACCATATATGATGCCATTTTAAAATACCAAACTGTATTAAACGTCCCTGTTCATTACATATATACTAAATTGCAGGTGCTTTATCTCTTGGAGAAACCATGGATCCCCCACAAAGAGTAGATTTATTCTTGTTTTAGACACATTGTTAATTTTGGCTGTGTCATTATTTAGCTCGCTGCACATCAGTAAGGGACAATTATATGAGTCAAAAAAGGATTATTGATGCACTATAATACCAGTGTCCAATGACTGAAATGAAGAAAATCAACACAGAAAATGGATCCTATGTATAGTATCTATATATATAAAAGGCTAATATGCAAAGTGTCCCTCTCTGGAGTTCTACCAGGAGGCTGGGAGTTCGATCCCCTGCTATGACATGTGCTGACCATCAGGGGGCTGCATGAAATAAAGGAAGGTCCCAATCAGCCCTAATCACCGGCCAGGCCTAGGGACCCTATCCATACACAAATTTTGTGCACCAGGCCTTTAGTTCTTAATGATATACACAACTTAATTATGGTCCAGTCATACTAAAAAGTAAAGCATGCATGATGCACTTTTAGGGGGAAATATCATGTTTTTAAATTAGTACCCAACTGAAAACGTGATCATTAGTTACCTCTCTCTACCCTTGAGACCACAGTTCTTTCTTTATGAATAACTTTATTTACTTCCCTTTCATCCTTGACCCTTCTTTGAAATGGTATTCCCTACCCTTGAATATTATTTCTAATTATCAGAACCATATATCTAACTGTCTACTTCAAGTATGAGCTTCCTACAAAGCTGTCTCAAACTCAGTGTGAATCAACTAAACTCATTTTCTCCTTACACCATGAACATATCAGCTCATTCTGGTCTGGAGACATTTTCATTTCACCCTTGCTGTTGCAAATATAGAGGAATTCTCTTACCTCTATATTGTTGACTGTGTTTTTATTAAAAGTTTTCCTTATCTCTGTCAGACCTATTTTTACAGGATTTTACCCTAGTGCCTCTCAATGCGGGAGGAAAAATATTCTCATCTTGTCTTAGTCTAGACTGGGCCACTTTCTTTGACAAATTAAATTTGAGCATATTCTGTAAGGACCATTATGTGACTCGGTTACTTCTATTTTTCCCCCTGACATGAGAATGAGTGTGCCCCAATTGTAAACTACTACTTCATTCTAAGTTCTAGAGAGAAGCACCATGAAACTGACACACTAAAATCATGCCTGGAATGAGGTCAGTGTGCTGAAGATATTTGTTTACTTGCTGACAAACTGTGTTCTCCTTCTACACGTAGTCATTATTTCATTGACTATCCTCACTATGCACTCAATTACCGAAACCTGAAATATGGAAACTATCCCTTTTCTCTCTGTTCTTTACTTATCATGTGCAGTTAATATTCTTTGTAACTAATAAGGCTACTAATATAGACCTTTGAGCTAACTATTCAAGTCCAAATCACAGCTCTGCCCTTAGCTCTATGGCCTTGGGAAAGTTACTTGCGCTCTCTATGTGTCCATTTCCTCATCTTAAAATAGTACACAAATGTCTGCTATCATAAATATTGATTTTGCATCTCTTATTTTATTCTAACCCACCCACTGCTCTGTCTTTATCACCCTGAATTAACTAGGCTTCCATCTCCTTCATTTTAAATATTGAGTTGTTTTCTAACAGATACACTTAACAACCTGTTGTCTCCTTCAATCCTTTACTTCACTATAACTAGAAGGATCTCTCTAGGACACAGTCCTGATTATACTACTCTTTCTTGTAAAGTATCTGAAGAATGAGTCCAGAATCATTGGAATACAAAGTCCTGTATGAAGTTCTACTTCTTTCAAAGACATGATTTTCTCTCATCACACAGCTTTTTTTTTTTTTTTTTTAGTAAATTTTTGAGTTCATTTTATTTTTGAAAATGTTCCCAAAGAGGAGTAAAGAGTATGAGGGAGGGTCAGCCAGATCTTCTGTTGCTGTTGATGGCTACTTGAAGCGCTTCTTCCATTCTTTCCATCAGAGAATACTTAGGGAGGTAGAGGGTACCAAAACATGTACGTGCTCTTATGGGATCTTTTTTCATCCACATTTTCAAGACAGCAAAACGTTATTTTCATGCTCTTTAAACCTTGTACTTGAATTCTGTCAGTTCCTGTAAGAAACACAAGGAACTTCTTCTTTTCCTCCAAAGTCAACTTGTGTAAAGCCTTCCAAAACATCACTATGGTGGGTATGAATTGTCATATCCTTGTCCATAACGTGCATTCCTTTCAGATGTTTCCAAGTCATAATCTGTATTCTAATAATCATATCCTTTCATTCTTCAGGATGGAAAAATTCAATAATTTCCTTGTCACACACTTTGTAAAATCCTCTTTGAAATTCTTCATAAACTGCCTTTACAGAGATGTTGAAGATGTAATCAACATACTTAGAAACATAGTCTGTCTTATTAGTCTGGTTGACAATTATGCAACTTCCATTAGGAATTAAGTCTACATGAGTTTTGTCCCAATTCACATTAAAATGGACATAAAATAATTCTTCAAAGTCAGCACTTTCATCATCCAGAAGTGTTTGCAAACTCCTTCCCAAGACAGGACTGAGCTCTTTCAAGTCTTCCAATGATGGTGTTTGGTCCAAAAGTTTTCTTAAAGCCAGTGGGAAAGGGATGCTTGTAACATTGCAGTTGAACAGAGTAAGTCCACACAGAAGCCCAAAGAAGAAATATCTCTTTTTCTCAAATTTAGGCTTAGTAGGAAACCACATGTAGGTAGCCTCTTTAGGATACATGAACATCCCATATTCTGGCCAAGTCATGTCTTCAGACAGTGGAAAAACTCTGTCCAGATGCCTCCAGGTTCATATCCAATTTCTTCACTAAGTGAAACCATTAACTCCATCCTCAGGTCTTCATTCTCAAATTGACTTAACTGGCTCAAAACATCCTCGATCAAGTGATTCCTTCTGACTACGAGATTAAAGGTGGGCAGCAACCCTAAACTGGACCCTCCGCCTTCCACAATTCCAGCCAACTGCAAAACAGCTCTAAGTCTTCTCTCCTGCATTTTTAAAAGCGAGTCTGCATTAGTAGTTTAATTTTTGACAGAATATGAAAGACAAATGGAAAGTGACTGAATATGACAGGATGCTGGATGTCTACTGAAGTGTCTAAGTTCATTTTCCAAGAGTTCCTTCTACGTGCATCTTCATAAAAATCAAGGCAGTGCGCGAGTTCATTTACTTGGAAAATATTTTCAGTAAGTTGAAATTTAGTCTGGTTTACCCTGTGCAGCTTTTTCAACATTTCTAGGAGAGCTTTAATGTGACAGTTACTCTCAGCATCTTGGGCCCAGTAATGCAGTTGAGCAGCGATGGCTCTTTTAAACATCTGGACCAATTCCATGAAAGAGTCGGGTTAGGATGCAAATCTAGGACTTCCGAATCCAGAGCCAGTATTTTTCACCAACTTTCCCCAGTCATTCATTCTAATGTGCTTTTAGTACAGCATCTATAATCTCAATTTTTCTGAGAAATGTAAATCAGGTATACTGTCTAGTAGTAAATATCACATGTGTGCCAAGCATGTACTTCCCCCGCCACCTTTAAATAATTTAAATAAATAATTATTTAAAGTAAGTTATTCATGATATATTACACTCATCTATATAGACCTACACAAGCAAATATGACCTAAGATTAAACTATAATTTACCCTAGGACTCACATTATGACTTTACACAGTTATATTTCATGTATGAGTTCAGGGCTTACATTTAGCTTTTATTTATTAATTGAAATACATTTGTTTGTTTGTTTTTTTATTTTAGAGAGAGAGGATGGGGAGAGAGAGAGAAACATGGATGTGAGAGAGAAACATCAATAGGTTGCCTCCTATACTCACTCCGACTGGGGACCAAACCCACCACCTGGGCATGTGCCCTGATGGGAATCAAACCAACAACATTTGGGTGCACAGGGTATGCTCAACCAACTGAGCCACACCTGCCAGGGCTAGCTCTTATTGGTCTGTATGTCTTTTCAAAACAATTCTACCTTTAAAAAGTTATTTCTATCATATTGAATAGAAAGTGGAATAAGTACATGCGTTAATTGATTATTTGAAATAAAATTGATAATTTAGTTGGATCTCTTAGTCTAATAAGTTTTAGCAAACAACAGGAAGACATACATTTTTTCCATATATGCATTTGAGCCTATTATTTGCAAGGATCTCTTTGAGTTTCCATTGGAACACTCTACAAAATTTTTAAAAATAAAAGTAAGTAAACCATACAATTTCATTGAAACTCAATTTTATAATTGTTTTTATCCTGCTGTAATTCACCTCCTGTCTTATTTTTTAAGCACTAGATGGAAAGAATGCTTGTATTTTACTTATAATTGGGAATGAGATGGATTTCCCTCCTACTGTTTATTGTCAGTATCCTATCCAAAAGCAGTGGGGGGAAAAATCTGCCTCCTACTAATTTTTAATTTGTGAACATTTGTATCTTTATTTCAGCAGGAAACACACTCCATAAACTGCAGAAACAGATGCATATCACCCTATAAAAGTAGGTTCACTCACTCTGGCCAGTTGCATAGTGGTTAGAGCATTGGCCCCTAGACTAAAGGGTCATGTGTTCAATTCTAGTCAAGGGCATGTCCTTGGGTTGCAGACTTTAGCCATGGCCGGAACACGTGTTGGAGGCAACTAATTCATGTGTCTCTCTCACATTGATGTTTCTTTCTGTCTCTACTCCTCTCTTCCACTCTCTCTAAAAATCGATGGAAAAAATATCCTGGGGTAGGGATTAATTTATAGGTTTACTCATTTTAAGATACTATGAGAAGCTGCTGTCTTATCAGTTATGCACAAGTACCTTCACCTCAACATACAAATGCTTGTCAACACACAAAGGCCTTTTGCAAAATTTTTGTCAATGAATCATATCAGGTTTGAAAATCTGAAATCATTGAGCAAGCTTGAAATTAGACAATTTTCTAAACGTTATAACTGGAAAAAAAAGTGATCTTAGAAGGAAATTCACAGGTGATATTATTCACAGGTAGTATGGATGCCATTACAGTATCCATCTTATTTATTAATGTCAACATTATATTTTGAGGAAGCTAAATATGCTACTGATCTTAATCCTAGCATTAATTACACAAAGATTCTAACTTGAATGATGGTATATAGAATGTTTTGAGCATCAAACAGTATTGTTTTTGTAAACTGGGTGGTTTCACATATACGCTTTATATTGGTTTCTTACATATATGCTTTATATTGTTTGAAAAAAAAATACAGAGTGTCCCAAAAATATATACACAGTCTTTTTGATGCCTCAGTTAATGTTTCTTTCTTTTGATATTTAAACCTTTGGAATTAAAAGTTATTCCAAGGGTGCATACATTTTTGGGACACCCTATATATCTGTTCTACTTTTTATTAGTGTTTTGGTTTTTTATTGTTTTTGCTTGTGTTTGTTTGTTTTTTAGTTTTAGAAGCTATTTATAGGGAAAGAAAACTTGGCTAAACCAAAAAAATCTGAATAATTCTGAATTCTTAACCTGTGTTGTCTCTGACTCACTCTGATGGATCTTATTGTTCTCATATTTTGAACGGATTGTTCAGGCATTGATATCTACTCCTTCCCAATTTCAGTAAGTAAGGAATGCTCTGAGCTAGGATTGCACTTCTAATTTTTGATAGTCAGTGTTCAAGAAACAGTAAAGTATAAAATTCCCTGTCAACTTAAATTTTTCTACCTTATATGAAAGATTATAGAAATAATTTGTCTTCTAGTCTCTTGAATTAGATATTCAAAGAATTACAGTATTTCCACTCTAGTTTGGATTTCAAATTTAAATTGTGCTAGGAAATATTTTATTTCAGTGCCAGAATATATAAGCCTATGCTAATTTTTATGAGTAAGTTAAATAATACACCAATTTTCTTACTTTTTTTTCCTGTAGAGTGTAACTGATGAAGTGTTGTAGCTGTCTTACTTCTTGGTTTTCTTCATGCTAAGCATACCTGCTAATTCATTCATTAAAACCTTTCTATTTTAATAGATGTGTAGGCAAATTCTGGAGAAATATATTTCTAACCAAAGTAGTTGGAAATGTTAATTAACATTTGAATGAATGGCTTTCCTGCAGCTCATTTACAAAGGATGATGCAAGCTAGGAACACGTTAATACACTAAAGAAATTTAAATAATTTGTACCTGGAGGGATGCAAATAAGTCAGGATTCTACGTTTAGAACTGCACTTCTCAGAGAAGGAGCATTCATCTTGAAAAATTCTCATCTTCTCGCTCCTGCCAGCAGTGGTTGACCATGGCTACTGACCTTTTGTAGGATCTACTCAAGTTTAATGGTTTAGTGTTGAGGATTAACACCAAGTTGGAGCCTGGGCCTCTGTTTTCCAATGGTTAGCAGCCCACATACTGAAGGGCACATACCTGGCTTGTGGGTGCTTAAGTCATTAGTGATGATAGGAGAGATGATTAGGAAAAATATAGGAGTTTTTACGTATCCATGTCGATTATCTCCACTGGGGAGTGAGTATGGGTGTATAGTTTTATTATAATAAATATAAAATGTATATGTGATTAAATTTGAAAAGCACAGACTACATAGATATTTTTATTTATATATTTTGTAGGACAGACATAAGTCAGTCGGTGCTGGCCTACTTTAATTGACAACGTAAAATGAGATGACTTGTAATTATGTTTTGTTTTATAAGGCACTAACAATTGTAATTACAAATATTTGTGATTGACCCAGTTTTACATGAATCCTCATGCTATTTAACTTAGGAATTAGCAGTGTGCATTATTGTATGCTGTTTAAATGTCACATCATCTGATGTAACTGTGTGTAAAAATTGGTCCCTCTTGACAGTCAAGAGTAAACTACCAGTGAGAAAACAGCTCTGAATTCCTGCAGGATTTCTGCTTTCTGATATTCACCAATCACACATGCTCAATTTTAAATACTCATCTGCACAAAGGCTATCCATGATAAATTATTTCTGAGAGAGTTAGATAAAATGTAAATAGTGAAGTACTAAATTGTAATAAAGGAGAAATATTAAAAACTACCCTACAAACAAAGATAATAGGAATTAGAGCATGTTACCAAACAAACTTAACTGAATGATTATTTAAAGTCAATTCTGGTAGATAATTTATAATCTATTCATGTTTATTCTAGAACTATTTATAGATATAATTGAAGAGTCCTAATTTAACATAATGATTGAAATTGACATGAAAAATAAAACATTCTATTAAACTCTTGACATGCTAACTAACTCTACAGATGATATCAATCTATTATGTCCAAAAGATTATATGTATGGGGAGGGGTGGTTATCTGCAGTCCTTTCTCATTGCTTTTCCTGGTGTGGGACCCCCAGGAGCTGGGCCAAGAGTAATCAGGGTCCCAGTGTTCTCTAAAAGTCACATTCACTTAGGGTACACTATGCATCATTTCAGATGACACATTGATTGGTTGCCTCCCATAGGCACCAGGACCAGGGCCAGGGATGGAGCCTACAACCAAGGTATATGCCTTTGGCTGGAATTGAACCTGGGCCCCATTAGCTCGAGGGCTGATACTCTAGCCACTGAGCCAGACCGGCTAGGGCTTAGTCTACTGTTTTAGTTTGCAAAAAGCAGGATGTGTCTGAATCTTCTACAAATGTCCCAAATTCTATTATGTTTATGAGAAATAAAGCAAGCAATTGAAATTCATTATTGTAGAAGTAGCTACATCTAGTTAAAAACATTTTTGTAAGTTCCTTAAGTCAGAATAATATGCAAAAAAATTCAAAGGTGTATGTAACACAAGCATATCAAATGGTAATTTCATACCAAATAAAAGTAAACATGATAGCCTATGTTTAATATTTGTGAAAATGAATAAGGAAGTAAAATATACATAAGTGATTATGTATTTTGGGCAGATGGTTTCTAATGCATATATGTGTGTGTGCAAATAAAATTAACCAGATAAATATCAATAGATCTAACAAGAATAGGGAGGTCTAATTAATGGTGCCAATCCTCAAAATAACCAATTTTAAAAAGTTCGAATGGTTGTGCCAAAATGATAAATTAACCACATGTTCTGAAGAATGAAATCAACTCTATGGGTTCAATTCCTCATCTCCAGGCAGATGAGACATTTAGATACCATATTAATTATCAGATTCTGATTAGGTAAAAAGAAACATCCAATAAGACTGAGATGCAAGATCCATATATCATAATGACAGAATAATGAGTTTGGCAGTGTTGGTCATGTGAAAGTGAATGTGTATATAATTCCCCTAAAATAAATTAAGTTTAAAGTATTCAATATGTGTGAAAGTCACAAACTTGCATACCCCTGAACTAAACAACTGAAACTAAAACTTTGCTCAGGGTTGGAAAACTTTGGGATAAAAATTGGTTTCTCAACCTGACATGAATGAGTTGGCTGACCCACACTTAGAAGGCTTATGCTATATAATAAAAGGGTAATATGCAAATAGACTGAATGGCAGAACAACCGAACAACCAATCAAAGTGTAATAATACGCTAATGATATACTAAGGCTGCTCAACCACTCGCTATGACAGGCACTGACCACGGATGCTCCGAACCGAAGGTTAGCTTGCTGCTGGGGTTTGGCTGATCAGGACTGAGCAAGATGGGCCATACATGCCATGAAGACCTCCTGCGATCCCTCTCCTGCCCCATCATGCACAGGTAGGGTCCCTCACCCTGGCCTGCACCCTCACGCAATCTGGGACCCCTCAGGGGACGTCAGAGAGCCAGTTTCCACCCAATCCTGCAGGCCACTACCCTTGGGAGGGCACCAGACTCAGGGCTCATGGCTTGTGAACGCTGCTATGGCAACGTGAGCCTCTCCAATCTGGACTGATTGGGCACGAGCCCTCGGCAGGCACAGTGGGTCCAGGATGAGCCGGAGTGGCAGGTAGGAGCTGCAGGCACCATGGACTGCGGGATTTGGCCTGATTCCTGCAGGCCACTCAAAGGGACCCCACCCATGCATGATTTCGTGCATCAGGCCTCTAGTAAGATATTATCATGTTTTTGTGTGTGATTTCCTTACGGTTTTCTGTCCAAAAGGTTATATGTATTGGGGGAGTAGCTATCTGAAGTCCTTTTTCATTGCTTTTCCTGGTGTGGGACCCCCAGGAGCTGAGCCAAGAATAATCAGGGCCCCAGTGTTCTCAACATGATGCATCCATTCCACAGGTCTGGGGTTTGGGCAGAAAAAGAGAATCCCACCATCTTGACCACATTTACTTAGAACTTAGCCTCATTAGCAATATAAATGCCATCTCCTGACAGAATTCCTTCTTCCTCCCAGGAAATTTGTCTTTGGTCTTTTAAGACCATCAACTGATTGGATGAGGCCCACCCACATTATGGAGGGCAGTCTGCTTTACTCAAAGAGCACCAATTTAATTTTAATCTTATCCAAAAAGCCCTCAAAATAATATTTGACCAAATATCTGAGCATTGTGGTCCAGCCAACTTGACCTAAAATTAACTACCACGATCAGCAAAGCTGAATCCCTTTCTTATATAGAGAGATAAATATAAAATTTAATATTTTGTACCTGTCTTCCAAATTGAGCACCAGCCTGAAAATCTATTAAAACAAAAGGAAGAAAGAAAAATAAAATGTCTCAGCTAACTGCAGATAGTTGATATGTTTTATTTGACCTTACAGTTTTAATTCACTGGCTATTTAATGGTCAACATATAAAATCAAGAGAGTCTAGGTAGATATCTGGATAAG
Source organism: Murina feae (assembly GCA_004026665.1). Lineage (NCBI taxonomy): Eukaryota > Metazoa > Chordata > Mammalia > Chiroptera > Vespertilionidae > Murina > Murina feae. The sequence goes on from PVJC01001553.1 coordinate 28,667, forward strand.
TTATTTTTCAGAAATGTCAGATCTGTCACCAGCTGGCAGCAGTTGACTGCTGTTTTAAATTGTCACACTGTTTTAGCTGCCACATTCCTCACTACTCTTTAACAATGTTAATATTGAGGTCAGAGTCAGTTCATTATTATCTCACTTGTGCTCTTTCTTCTCTCATATTCAATTGATGTAGGTTTATTTATTTATTTTTTAAATATACTTTTATTTCATAGAGAAAAGGAGAGGGAGAGAGAGAGACAGAAACATCGATGAGAATCATTGATTGACTGCCTCTTGCATGCCCCCTACTGGGGATCAAGCCCACAACTCAGGTATGTGCTTTTGACCAGAATCAAACCCAGGACCATTCAGTCTACAGGCCAGAGCTCTATCCGATGAGCCAAACTGGCTGGGGCAGTTGATATAGGTTTAAATGATTATTCCATAGAGGCATTTCAGGATTTTGTGTTATTTAGGAAACAAAATCTTAAAGATGTCAGACAATTTATTTTAGAAAAATAGAAGATAATTCATTTTTATTGGGTTCCTTGTCATGTTTTCTGAGACAAAAAAGACCCTTTTAATTTGGTAAGCTTTCTCTGAAGCTATTTGCAATATTATTTTCTTCAACAGTCTTTCAATTCTTTTTTTTTTAAATCTTTGTTGTGGAAAATATTACATTGGTTCTCCTTTTTTAGCCCATTAACCTCTTCCAGCCCACTCCTGCCCCGCTTCCTGGCCCTTACTGCCCCATTGTCTGTGTCCACTGGTGATGCATATATGAACACAAGTTCTTTGGTTGCTCTCTCCCACCCACCCTCCCCTGTCTTCCCTCTGAGGTTCACCAGTTTGTTCCTGCTTCTATGACTCTGGGTTTGTTTTTGATCATCAGTTGATTTGGTTCAGTAGATTCCAACTCTCTGATTGAACCTTTAATGATAGTCAGGATGCCCTGAATTTATAAATTAAAAACGGAGCACCAAGCTGCTCTTTAACGTCAAGGCTCATTGAATACAACTGATCACTATGAAAGCAAACAATGAACAATTAAAAAGAGATCCCATCCATATAATGTATACCAAAGATTTTAATTGTCTTCATTAGGGATGCATGAAAAAACCAAGATGTGTTGTGGTTGTGGAAAGTAATGATCCAAGATGAAAATATATCAACATGGGAGAAAAATAGCACATAAAACCATTTATGATTTGTCACCTGGAATTAGAAGCACCTTCCCACGACATAAAGTTGTCAAACCTTTGATTCAGTTATTAAATGTGCAGATGATTAAAGTACAGGCTGGTCAAAGAAATCCAATTAGCAGCGTGGTTGAGTCTCAGAAGTGAACTAGTACATTACGCGTACTGTGAGCAACCTAAAATGCATCACACCGAGAGGTCATGCTGCTGAAGGAAATTGTGGACCGTAGACATCTTAGTATAAAGCATGTCCATTAAGGCTACCATTTCACACTGTGTAGCACTTTTAATACCGGAGATTTCAACCTCTGCACTGTTAACATTTGATCCAGGTGAGATTGTGTGTGTGTGTGTGTGTGTGTGTGTGTGTGTGTGTGTGTGTGTGAAGCTGTCCAGTTCATTGTAGAATATTCAATCAAAAATACCACTAGACCCCAGCTGGTGTGGCTCAATGGCTGAGCATCGACCTTTGATCGATCACAGTTCGATTCCTGGTCAGAGTACATGCCCAGGTTTGCAGAGAGAGAGAAATGCGACCTCCTAGTTCCTAGGTTGGCACTCAGCCACTGAGCCACGCTGGCCAGGCAAGATGTTTTGGTTATGAAAATGATCTCTAAGGGTTCTGATTCATCAAAAGTATTTACTGTCCTTTCTTTTACTATTGGACATTGTCCTGTAGATTTAGATCCACAGCAGTATGAGTTCATTAGAAAGTTTACTCTTGGAATGACAGGGACCTTAGTAATAAATGGGAGGACAGTTTTGATAAGTGATTCTAGTGTCCCTGGGCACCACACTCCGCTGTGTATCTCTTAACCATGTATTTACAAACAGTTATATACTTTTTAGGGATAATTGAGAATGCTATTAATTTCTAGTGAAATATATCATGTGTCTCATTACAGAAATGTGTCTGATTGTACAGAAATAACGTTTCCAATACTTACGGGACACCATCTAATTTGTTTTAGGATCATACCCTTGATATTTCCTTTTCTTTCACTCCCCATTTGAATTCTTCACTGATTCCTGACATTTCCACCTTATTAATCTCTCTTCAGAGATTCACTCTCACCAATGTATTTTGCAGATTAGCTCTGATAAAATTACCTCTCACTAGTGTACAGGCATCTACTGTTTTTACTAAACCTGTTCACTGGGAATTGATCAGCTCCTGGCTGTAAAATGCTCGAATGCCTATCTTTAGTGCTTTCAATAAAGGCTGCTTCCTTTAACCGGATTTCCAGAGTTCTGTTCCCAGAATTCCATTGCTGCATCCCCCCACACCATGTTCTTGTTCGTGCCTTCTAGTGACACTGAATAAAATTCAGTTCTGTAACTGAATATGCTGTCTGCTTACACCACTTTATCTCTTTGGATGGCTCTTGTTTTATAAGTGTTTTTAATTCTCAAGCACTGATATCCCAATAAATCAAACACAAATAAATAGGCTTATTGCCTTGGTTTCCTTTCCATCCCAAGCAAGAGATTCCAAACATGTGTGTTCTTTGGTGACTCTGAAGTTCAGGTGAAGAATAGTGTCCATTAAGGGTGGAATCAGTTTGTCAGAGATCATCTCCTTGCTGTTGAAAATTGAAACATCTCCTTTCCATCATGTCATTTAGTTCTTTCTGTTTATTTGAGGAGAAGCAATGGCAAGAGATTTTCTGATGCTCCTGCCATGCTTACTTTGCTAGACGTGCCTGTGTTTGCATTCTCCGTCCCATTGCTTATTTCTAAAGAGGAATGTTAGTTGAGACCACTTCTTCCTTCTCAGTTTTTTCTGGTCAGCAGTATTTCTCCTTTCTGTGCATGTCTCAAAATGAGAGTATCTCTGTTGTTCCAATCCCTCTTTACCATTCCCCCCCCCCTCAATCCAGGTAAACACAGCTTTCAACAAAACCGATGTTCTTCAATGTTCACTTTTACCTCCGAGTTGCTGTTTCCAATAGATAGTACTCAACCTTCTTGTGGAAAACATTTTTCCTCTCTCTGCACTCCTCTGTTTATTTCTTAGTTCTTCTGATGCTGAGTTGGATATTCTTGATACCTGTTTCCCTCTTGCTGATTTATTTTAGTCTCTTCACATGTGTGAGTTTGAATGAACCAGGGCTTCTATTGTAGCAACACTTTATTAGTGATTCATAATATCTCCTGGGCTTAAAAGCCACATTTATGCTAATTTCTTCATTAAAATTCAAACTCCTGTATATAAATGCCCCCTTAACACCTCCCCTTGCATGTATCTCAAACCTAATAACTCCTAAATCAAAATTATATTCTCCCAATTTCAGAAGAGTGTCTCCTATAGTATTAGTCAGGGAAATAGTAATGAAGGTTAGGTATTTGCAAACCGTTGTTCTGCAACAGAGAACAATTATCGTTTCATTAAAACTATGATAAATTCACTAATAAATAGGTGTTATTTCTTCAGCTGCAAAGGGAAGTCAGAAAGCATTTGTAAATTGGAATTTGGGCCAGAATCTGTAGGAAGACTGCTCAAAGACCATGATCCTAAACTATGCACCTATTGCAGTTACATCAGCCAGGGAGTGAAGGCATAGTCCTGCCATTACCTACGCAGTAGTATTAGGGCTGGAGAAGCGCATAAGCTCTCTGAACTTGACTGCAAGGGAAATAGAACACTTGTTGTGTAGTAATCTTGTTGTGTAGTAATAAAATACAAGTTCTTTATGCTCCACTGGCTTTGTAATGGTCAACTCAGACAATAGATATATAACACTTCTGTGCATCATGGATCTCTTTCCGAATGTTGATCCCTCTTCTCTCTCTAGCAGGTAGCACCTCATACAAAAGGTCTTCACTGTTAGGGTTTGACCACTCCTAACTGGAGTCTTTTTTGTCATTCAGTGTTTCTCCAACACTTTCAGCTTCTAAAGATTACCTGCATTACCTTGGTCCACAGCCCTTTTCTTCTTCAGAGAGCCATGTGGGTTGTGAGAATCAACTCTATGAGTAGTATTGAGAGCTGAACAGTGGAAGGCAATATGCTGTCCTAATCAGTTGGATGCTACTTTTCTTTTTGTTTTGTTTTTTTTTTGTGTGTGTGTGTTTGTATTTGGTCTGCATATCTTTTCTTACCATCACAAGACCTCTTTTTTCTCCTCAAAATGTCAGTTTCCTGTTTCTTCCTCCCTGAGCTGAAGGATTACCAGTGTCCTACTTTCCCAAAATTATGCAATTATAATTCAGAATCCATTCACTTCCCCCGTAATTGGAGTACAGCCATCACCGTGGGAATAAAAGCAAGGCTTACAGTTCAGAGTGAAGAAGAAACGTCCTATCATACAGCTTGTGCAAAAAGCGAAGAAAGCTGCTTGGCCTCAGTGACACTGAGCATCAATGTGGAATTTTAATTGCAGTTTCGTTTCTTTTGCCATAAAAGAGCATGTTCTGAACACTTTCAATAGAATGAATTCAGAAACCAAATTAAGGTTCCCATATGATGATTTCAGTTGACATAACTAATGTTTAATGCGCCCCAAAAGCAGTCTACAGGTAATACTGTGTATCTAGAGTATGTCACAGTCTAGAAATCGTTTTGAAATAATAATGAATACTGTATCTTTATAATGTCATAGATTCTCTCCAATTCAAGTTTTACTTTTAGACAAAGTATTACAATGCATGTATCATTTTTGCGGAAGGAAAAATACCCCAAAACACAACAGAAACTCACTGAATAATTCTTTTTTTAATTAACTGAAATCATATAGATATTAGGAGGTGCATTGTATCTTCAAGATATTTTATTATTGCTGTGACTGGCTGTTTAATAATATTGACCTCTTTAATCATATAAAATGTGTTTGAGATTTCTGAGTTCAGTTCCAAAGTGATGGACAATTACAGACATATTTTCCTGATAAATTCTGCCTATCTGTGTGTTCTACTTTCCAAATGAGCTAACTCCCCAACTGATAGAGAATATGAACTTCTTTTCTTTTTTAAATATATTTTATTGATTTTTTACAGAGAGGAAGGGAGATGGATAGAGAGTTAGAGACATCAATGAGAGAGTAACATCGATCAGCTGCCTCCTGCACGGGAGATGTGCCCACAACCAAGGTACATGCCCTTGACTGGAATCGAACCCAGGACCTTTCAGCCTGCAGGCCGACGCTCTATCCACTGAGCCACACCGGTTAGGGCTGAACTTCTTGTTCACAATAGATTCTCTTGTCCCCTAATCGCCCTGAGAATAATACAGAGTGCGCCTAGGGAGATGCTAAGGCTACCAGTGGTGTCACCAATGAGGAATATTCAGGTTAGGGACCTCCTGCCTTACCGGAGACTTTTGATAAACTTGTACACACTTTGCTCAGAAGGAAGGAAAACCCTGGAATCTAAGCCAACCTCCCCCAGAAGAAGGAAGGAGCCCTGACCTGGAACATCTCACATATAAACAAATCTGTTCACTCGCCCACATGGAGACACTGTCTCTAGCATTTAAGACGGTCAGAGCCTAGATGTGTAAAAATATCAGGCACAGGGAGAAAGATCTCCTAGCGGAGAGATAGGACTATGACTATATAATGTGAAAAGGAACCATCCATGATCTTGGCATTGATCCCTACAAATATGGGAGTGTGGTTGAATAGGATAATCAAGATGGTGTTTCCTTTCTTTTCAGAGCATATACTGGGGATTAGTTTCATCCTTGACTTCATGTTAAATGATATTAGAATAATGAAAAAGTATAGTAAGTGTACTCTGTCGAAGGAGAGTAAAATAAAATCTCCATCCTACATCCACATATTTCAATGTTTAAGAAATTTTTTAAATAAAACCATTGAGAAAATGATGGGTTTTGCTGTAGAAAGTACTTCACCATAAAAAATAATAATTAGAGATAAACTTGCTGGCATCCTATGAATTTACTTTTTATAGCCTCTGTGTTTTGCCAATAAAGTTTCTTTGTTTCTGTTATAAATAATTCACCTAACAACAGAATTTATGTTGGACACATAATACAGGTTCTCCAGACTATATAATTCTAATATTTTCTTCAAAAGGCAATAAAATATTCAAGTAAAATATGCAAATATACCCGGAGTCATACACATCTGTGGCATCCCCTAGCACCAGTGTGGTTGTATTTCTCAAAATACAAATCCCAGATGTTATTAAATACAAGCCACATTTCTGACTTGGTTAAGGGAAATTGGGGTCATACGATCTAGCACACACATAACATGGTTGAGATCCCTGAAAGAGAAATAAAAAGTAGGATGAATTAATTAGCATGGGTCCCTATTTTTGCTTGAACAAAATGTCCCCAAACTGGCATTCAAGGAACACAATTTTGGTGTCAGAAGGATGCTGTCACTGTAGAGTGACGTAGAAAATAGTCCATCCTTGTCTAATTTCTTGAATAGTTTATGTAGAATAGGGATTACTTCTTCATGTATTGTGCTAGAATTGAGCATAATATAGAAGTATAATACATTTGACCCTTCAAACACAGTTTTGAACTGTGAGGCTCCACTTATACGTGGATTCTTAAAGAGAAATACCTGTACTCTTTACTGGTTTTTGATTCATCCTTGGGAGTTCACAGACACATAAGACCCACTGTTTGAGTTGATCTGTGCCATTTTCTATGAGGAATTTGAGTCTCCACGGATTTGAGTATTCATGGGGGTCCTGGAACCAATACTCTATGGACACTAAGGGGCAGTTAGGTTTTCAGGAAGTCAAAAAGTATATGCAGGTTTTTGACTGCATGGGGCCTGGCACCTCTAGCCGCTTCATTGTTCAAGTATCAACTCTACAGCATAACCAAGTAGGATTTGTACCAGAAATACAAAATTCATTCAGTATTCAACATTAAGCCAATCGATGAAAGTCACTTTTTTTAATTTAGACAGAGAAAATCTTCTATTCTTCTCAGTAGATGTAGTAAAATCACTTGAACATTCCAACACTATGCATAATAAAAAGGAGACTTGGGAAATTGCAAAATAAAAAGGAATATCTGCCACAATTGAGGGAGCAAACATATTTTTCATATATTACACAATGGAATGAATCTACTACTTCAGACAACATTGATTATTTTACAAGGCATTATATTGAGGGTAAAAATACTGACATATAAAGAATTTATGCTTTACCCTGGCCAGTTTGGCTCAATGGATAAAGCGTTGGCTTGTGGACTGAATGGTCCTGGGTTCGATTTCGGTCAAGGGCGTGTGCCTTGGCTGCAGGCACGTCCCTAGTGGGAGTTTGCAAGGGGCAGCTGATCAATGTTTCTCTCTCATAGATGATTCTGGCTCTCTATCCCTCTCCCTTCCTCTCTGTGAAAAATCAATAAAATATATTTTTAAAAAAAGAATTTATGCTTCATCATTCTACTTAATGTCAAGTTGGTGGGTAAGCAAGATCTAATAGAAATGAGAACAAAGTTGGCCTCTGGATTATAGACAATAATTTGAAAGGAGTCCGAGAAAACCGAGGCATATGTTCTCTATGTTGAATGTATCTTTGGTTGCAGACTTGTTTAAGTTAGTCAAGACACATTAAATTTTACACCTAACAGTCTGTGCCTTTGACTATATATAGATATAACTGTGTAAAATAAACAAGCATTAAACTAGAGCTTAAAAAATATAACACCAACTATCTCTGTGAAACAGTTTTCTATTTATCAGGATATTGGGAAATAACATAGATTAAATTTTGTACTCCTTTTGTAGCATTTTGTAGTATTTCTTACGGGTGTACATTTATCTTATGTGCATTCATTAGTGAACTGCTTAAAATACAGTTAAAGGAGGAAATAAGTTTATTTTATATGGATCACCAATAACTCTTTTTATTATGGAGATATTAAGAAAGGAGACGAGATCTAATAAGAACAGCTTGTTCCTATTTTTTTCCCAAATATATAGCTATACTGTAAATAGGTTTCCACAGAAACACCTACTGCTGATCAAAGTTTAAGCCAAGAAAATGTCAAATGTACTTCTTTTATTATCCAAGTAAAACTTGGTGATTGAAAGTTTTCTTTCATTATCTTTTTCAATGTTCTTTTATTTCACCCAATTTTTCTGAATCTTCACCAAAAGTCTCTGTTTTTGGAGAAGGCTCCCTAGGGTTTAGTTCTCTCCAACCTCACTTTCCACTCTTTTAACCTCATATCACAGCTAAGTCTTTAGAAAAGTCCTTTAACTACACTGTCAATTAACCATGTATTGTCTATAATAATCTATAATAATAAAAGCATAATATGCTAATTAGCCAGGAAGGACGACCTTCTGGATGAAATTGGAGCTGCTGCAAGGAAAGCCTGGATCCCAGGTGCCAGAGGGAAGCTGGTGCAGGGAGCTGGGGGAAGAAAGGCCTACTCTTGCATGAATTTCATACACTGGGCCTCTAGTATTACAATAAAAGCACATATTCTAACCCTAAATTGAATTATACTAAGGCTATTTCTGCACTAAGATGCTATGTTTCCCTGCTGCTGTTTCAACTGTTTTGTTGTTGTCCTTAATTAGTTCAGTAAGAACATAGTTATATCTATGACCCATCCTATGCAGATCTTTGTTTTTTATTCATGAGCTATTATATGGGATAATGACAATTTAATACATTCCACCTAATAATATGTAATGGGATAATGTTACTGAATGTTACAGGTACATTATCATGCATTCAATTTCACCAATTAGAAACTTGAAATAACATAAGCATCTCCCTGACCAGACTCCAAAAACAGCTAGCCACAAAGTTTGAGTAATTCTGTTTCCTAGATCTTTCTAATGGCCATCCTATTATTTAGTTATATTTCAGATCCAACTGTCTCTACTTTGTATGTACTTTCTTCTGATCAAACCCTGATTTTTCATATCTCCCTGATGTCCTTCCACTGTACAACACATTTCCCAATGTCCTCAAAGCCTTCAGTGACTCTTATTTTTGTTTCCTTTACTTAATTACTTTTCTGCTAAGTTGCTCAAACAATAATTAGGAACCAATAATCTTGTAGAGCCGGAACAGACTGTGACATGATTTACTGTTATAATGACAGTAGGTATGAAAATAGCCCGCTGGTAATTAACAGATGTTGATAACATATATGAAGGCCTAACACGTCATGTTCTGAGAAGTTATAATTGTTACTGCAAAAGCTCCAGTCTGATAACTTGCTAATTGGAGAAAGGAAATTAATCCAGCACTTTGTGTGCTATGTGAATGTTTGAAAATACAATTTCTGTGTGGCAGGCTTTGTCTGAAAAACTTCAAATATAGAGCTTTAAAATATGTATATATAAAATGTATATTGTTCATGTTCTTTTTTAAAGTATATTTTTATTGATTTCAGAGAGGAAGGGAGAGGAAGAGAAACAGAAACATCAATGATGAGAGAGAATCATTAATCTGCTGCTTCCTGCACACTCCCTACTAGGAATTGAGTTAGCAACCAGGCATGTGTCTGAACCAGGAATGAAACCTTGACCTCCTGAGTCATGGGTCAATACTCAACCATTGAGCCAGGCCAACCGGGCCATGTTCTTTATTTAGAAACTAGAGGCCCAGTGCACGAAATTCATGCATCCACGGCAACTTGCCTCAGCCCTCACAGCCCCAGCTTTGTCCAGAAGGTCATCCGGCTGTCTGGTCTAATTAGCATATTGCACTTTTATTATAGGTTAAAAGACTATCTACTGTGATATACTACCCTATATAAAGTATTCTATTTTTGTTAACAAACATAATACTTTCAGTTGCAATCAAATAATTTCCATTGCACATTCACATAGATATAATATTGTTATATCATTTATTAATTTAGGTATTAATTTTTGACATATATAAAAATATAAAATAGCTATTTCGAACTCTGTTTATTTTATCAATATAATGCAAATGTATCAAGCAATTCAGAAAAGAAGGAGACAGGGAGGGATAGGGAGGGACAGGGAGGCAAAGATGTACTTCTGGAGAATAAAATAGCACAGCCACCTACCTATTCATCACACTTCCGCCTCAAATCCTTGGCTATTGCTCTCTGGGTGACAGTGGGGTAAGTCAAAACAGCGTCTAAAAAGAAGTGATCTCCATCCATCTCTGAGAGTTCTGTCTTGCTTCCTCCAAGACGGTGGTTCTCCACCTGATCTGCCTACTGAAGTTGCTAGATAAGCTCTTCCAAAAAATGGGGATGTCCCTCTCACTTCCAAAACAATTAAATCATCAGTGTTAACAGGTGATAACATGGTGATCGTGTGAAAGCTTCCAAATTATTCTATTGCACAGCAGGAGAGTTCACTGGTTTTACACATCCTCCCTGGAACTCTGTCCTGCCCTTTAGAGCGACATCTGCGGTGTTGGGTCCTCCTTCACTAACGCTGATGCAGCCGAAGCAAGTTTCTATTAAGTACATTCATATTTTCCCCCCAGAGGCCTGATCATAAGATGAGAAGCTAAATTCCTGCTCAAGTCCTTCATCAGTCTCACACAGATAAAGTTGGGTAATTATGAGGAAACAAACATTCTTTTAGCCAAGTCCTATTGGCCTGTAGGAAACTATTTCTGATTTGATATTTAAAATTAAAATACTTTAATTTTAAAATATTATGATGTTAAGTATTAAAGGTAAGAGTAATATATCTAATTAAGATGTGTTATTTTAATTTTCTTCCTTTATTTTTATTGTTGACACCATTTCAGATTTCCCCATTCTCCTCCCCCTTTGCCCACCTGTGCCCTCCCTATTACTATGGTATATTTTAAAACAAAACATGCTCCTGATTTAATACTGATTTTCCTTCCCAAAGGAAGAAAATCATAATATAGTCTCTGTCAAAAGCTATCTGATCAGAATGATAATTATGTTAACTTTCATCCTTTAGGGTAAAGTAATCACAAATGGTTTATTAAAAATGTATAAAGCATCATTCTTTATTTAGAACAGGAATGATATTAATTGTAATCCCCAACATAGTAAACATATATTAAATTATAGAATATTTTTAAGGATATTTTTTAGGTAAAATATCTCCAAATTGTTAATACTGGCTATTAAAATAATACATCTCGTATCTTACTTTATCAAATAATTGTAGCTACCAAATACATTTATGTTGGTGTTCTTAAGCTTCTTATAAACCTTGCTTATTCGTTATAATTTGATAATGGTTTTACTTATATATTTTTCTCATAATTCTATTTATTTTCTTCATATATTTCCAGCTACTAAGTAAACATGATTGATAGTCTTCTGTATGGTAGGCACTGGAATTATGTTAGTGGTTTTCTCATGAGGATAGACGCCTACTGGCGAATTCAGCTTTGCAAGGCAAAGTATCATTTTGTAATTTGGGAAGAATGTTAATAAAAAACACTGGTCAGTATGTTATGCCAAGATGGGGTTAGCATGCTGAGAAGGGCTGGGGATGTTGGAAAGGCTGACCTACTTGAGCCATCCTTAAGGGACAAATCTCATTTTCATATTCAAAACACTTTTCTAATGGAGACTTTGAACTCCATCTTACAGACATGGAAGCTGGGTATATATGAAGTTAGAAAAATTGCCCAATATCACTGGGGATGTGTGCAATTCTGATTTACACCAAAAGCCTTCTATTCCAAAACAGATTTCCCCCCCTCCATGTACTTGTTTTCCTCCTGGTTTATAGGAATGCTGAGAAAAGCAAAGACAGCTTCAGACCACCTATGATTGTCAGATGAGAATACATGCATCTCTTACGACCCTTACTAAGCTCTTAAATGGTACTTATTGGGAGAAAGGATAGATGCTCTGCGGCCTGTGAAATTCCATTTTCACTTTGGTCTCAGCGAAAGATCGCAGAGTAGGGCCTAATTGGGAGAGTGACAGAGCAGAGGCGGTGAGAAATGTGATTAGTGTAATTTCATCAAGAATGTTAAGTGGTCCAATATTTTGGCAATTATCAAAGCAATTTCCCAAGCTGGCCTAAGTGCCCTTTTATGAAAACGCATCTGAGCCACCACTGAGAGAGGATATGCATTTCCAGGAGAGGAGAGCTGAGGAAATTTCACTGGGAGAGAACTTCTAGGTGGACACGTCACCAAATAAACCTCAATTTGAAATTTCCTCTTAAGACTGTCATGACTTGGACTATATCCCAAGAAATCAGAAACACCAGTCAGAAAGGATATATACACCCCTATGTTCATAGCAGCACAATTTACCATAGCTAAGATCTGGAAACAGCCTAAGTGCCCATCAGCAGATGAATGGGTTAGAAAACTGTGGTACATCTACACCATGAAATACTATGCTGCGATAAAAAAGAAGGAACTTTTACCATTTGCAACAGCATGGATGGAACTGGAGAGCATTATGCTAAGCGAAATAAGCCAGTCAGAGAAAGATAAATATCACATGATCTCACTCATATGTGAGATATAATGAGCAACATAATTTGATGAACAAGAATAGATCCAGAGACAAATGGTCAAGGAGAGGGGGTTAGAGAGCAACCAGAGGATTTGTATGCATGCATATTAGCGTGACAACCAATGGACATAGACACTGGGGCGGTGGGGCTTTCCCAGGGTGGGAATGGCTGCTGGTGGTGGTGGGGTCAGTTGGGGAAAAAGGAGACATATATAAAACTTTAGACAACAAAAAAATTTCTTGTGTGGGGCGGAATACTATCATGACTTAAAATTTGAACATACGCCAATTTCAAAAGAAGATGACTTTTTAGGTTCCTAGAGATAATGGATGCCTCCTTCCTGTGTAAAATATGATAATCCCATATGCATAGAAAATTAATGGGAGGACACTTATTAAAAGGGCAGGTAGAGACAACTCTGATAGATGGAATTCTCCTTTCCTAGATTCCTTTCCTTCCTTGTTCAGTTTACTTTAAACAGTTTTGTAAATGAACTTTATGAAAGTTTCTAAGAGACACATCTTTGATTCTTAAATCTTTATGTTAGTGCACCTTTGCAATACTACACAGCTTTTACATATCCAAAAGGAGAATTTTTCTACAAGATGACTATTTTCATTCATAGAGTATTTTCCTGCATGTTTATTTTCATAATTTTAAACTATTTTTATCCAAGTTACCAAAGTTATCTACTTGAAATCAAGTAAAATGTATTACTGTGGCAATTAACCCATTTTTCATACTTAAGTCATTTGGTGATTTTTAAATGACCGCTTTCCTCCTGAATTTTTGTACACTCTCTTTCCCCCATTTATAGCACTAATAAAAATAGCAGATTTACATTAAATTCATGGGATACTGAGAGAGTGCTATAAAGAGCCATGTGAATATATCTGTTTAAGAGAAAGCATATGGTCATAGTACACAACAAAAAGAGCTATCACTGTTCCTTAACCTCACACATATGTGCACACACGCGCGTACATACACACTCACACACAGGAAAACATGTTTGCTGGCTTCAAATATTTTTTCTCTTTTCAAACATGGGAGGATGATGCTTCTCCAAAGGATGCATTAGTAACAAAGACCAATGAGTTTAACTGAGGAAATCATAGAGGCACAATATAAAAACCCTCTGGTAAGTTTAGCTGCTGGAAAAAAAAAGAGCTAAACTATTCACTATAACCAATATTAAGGTTAAGCTACCGCATGTGAATCAATGAGAGAAGGTAGAATGAACTATATTGAAATGTTGAGAGAGATTGTGGGGTACTTCACTAGATGATTTTTCAATTTTCTAATTTGTTATCTTCCTAGTATAAGAGAAAGTAATATGAGAACACCTGGAATCAATTATATATGTAAAGATCAATTTAATACAATGCATTTTTGAAGATTTGGAGCATTTTCTTTATATATTCCAGGAGATAAAATTTCTCTAAAATGCAGGACTTTGCAGCCTGGTGGTCTAGCTATAAACACCTTGCTAAGTAAAGGGAAAAAAAGCAATCTTTTGAAAGGTTTTTATACTTCATCTGTAAAACCTGTCAAGGCAAATAAATTATTATGGAGGAAAAGTATTAAAAAAGCAATCAGGAAGTGACATGTTATAAATAAAAATGCAAGCTTTTATGAGAATGTCAAATTTAATATTCATATAATATGCCAATTTAGAAAATGTTGCCAAAATGTGATATCCAGTTCCTTTCTCCTTGATGAAGCTAAATCTTGAGATGAATATGTATATAGATATTTTACATGCTTTATACTTATGTTTCTTAACCCTTAATTCAAATTACCAAATTAAAGGCCACACTGCTTATTCCAGACTCGTCCAAATGGACATTTACCTATCTCACGTTCCAATCCAAAACATACCATATTTCTAGAAAACAGGGTTCTGTCTCGCTGATTTTGGCTCAGTGGTTGAGCATTGACATATGAACCAGGAGGTCATGGTTTGATTCCGGGTCAGGGCACATGCCTGGGTTGCAGACTAAATCCCAGTTGGGGGGGGCATGCTGGAGGCAACTGATCAATGGTTCTCTCTCATCATTGATGTTTCTCTCTCCCTCTCCATCTCTCTTCTTCTCTGAAATCAATGAAAATATATTAAAACAGGGTTTAGTGCAATCAGATCTCTAATACATATCATATAGACTTGTTAAGTTATCATTTAGATATTATATGCTCTAAACAGAGGATCTACAATAATATAAAACCTACTTAAAGGATATTGTCATCTGTGTTTCTGTGAAATCTTTTATTCTAAGAGAGAACATATGTCTAACTTAAATAAATGCAAACCTGCCCAAATACAGTACAGTCTTTAGGTGTCTTTTATTGGCCTAGATGGTATTTAACACAAGCATACTGCTTGGGTCTGCAAGATATTCACAAAAATTTTTCTAATATTTATTCACTCTAACCAAACCACTTCCCAGCCTTTTGAGCTGTTAGGTCTTTCATGAAACTCAGTAAGTTACTAAGTTCCTAAAGCATCTATCCATGAGTAGCTGAGACTTGAGACTGTTCTATCTAGACCCAAAGGTGTCTCTGGCTGTTTATGAATGGCATTTGTATACTCAGCATTTCCCGAACTTTGAAGAAAATGCTGATGTGTAGCACAATTTCCAGCTAAACTTTGTTTTTGCTCTAAGGTCGTTTAGGATTCCATGATTAAAAAATGCTCAAGGATGCACTTCATATTAATCTTAGAAGGAGCATAGTTTGACTCACCTCTGCTGAAATTAAATATAATTGCAAAAGGTGCATCATTCTTAAAAACAGCTTTATGAAAATTGCTCATCTTCAAAGGATTTTTCATTTCATTACTTTTATATGTATTTCTTGTTTCCATTTAATGGGTTATGTCCTACAAAAAGAACATTGATAAATGTATTCAAACTGAAAGTAGTTTCCTAACAGTAGCAGGAAACCATACGAGCCTCAACCCATACGGTTCCTTCTCTCAGATTTTAAACAAGCTTGGACAGGAGTTTTTTCTAATCTGCAAAATTCCCCTGAAACCTTTGCACTCTTTTACTGATTAGGTCATTACACCAAGGTCACAGAGCAAGAAGGGGCAGGAGTTGATTGTTATATATTCTAATATATACTCTTCCTCCCTAGTTATGTATTCTTTAATAAAGTCAAAATCTGGTTTAAAAAATCATCCAGGATATGTGTTTGAAAAGACATATATTAATTTAACTTTTGCTAGCTATTAACTAAAGCACAATGAAGCTCAAGCTAGACTCCTGGATGTTTTAAAGTATTAAAAAAAGAAAAGAAAAATCACGATCCAGTAGGAGAAATGCCTGCCAACTCAGACTAATAGGTGGTTTCCAGACTTTCTTGGAAGCATTAATGTAAAGTGATTTTTCATGCTACTTCATTCATGTATTTTATTAAGCTCCACAGAGAGAACTTTTAACATGAGCCTGGTGCTCTGAAGGCTATAATCTCTAATGTCTGCATCTGGAAGATGCCGGGAAACAGGTGCTCACATTTTCATATTTTACTTTGGCAGAAATATAGACTATCCACTGTTGTTACTGCTGTTGGCGGTTCGCACAGCCTGGTTGAACATTTTTGTTTACATGTTTCATGTGGGGACCTTTTTAAGAGAAAAATATGTGTGACAGCTGAGTTCAGAGAAAAAATTTTTCTGTGAACTATAAAGCTATGTTTGATGAATGTGTCGTTGAATACCCTAGTGAAGGGCAGCTCAATTGGAATATCTACCCTTGATAATGAGAGGATTTGATAAGCCATCTGGTTTAGGACTTCTGTAGCCTCACTGAGAAATATTTGCCCGTCCTGAGGCACAAAGAAATTGCCCTTTCTCTTCTCCGAGAAGCTTTATTATTTTAGTTGTATGTTTAAATCTTTCAGTCACCCCTAATTGGTTTTTGAGTAAGGAATTATGTATGGGTCAAGTTGTTAATTCAACGTAGAGATACCAAATTGTTCCCACTGTCATTTCTTGAACAGATTTTCTTGTACTGATTGAATTGTTTGGGCACTGATTTAGAAAATTATTTGACTGTTGATTTGTATATAGAAATATTTTCTTATATTGCTAGACTGTCTTCTGTTTCCTTGAGCTATGTGTCTGTCCTTATACCAATACCACACTATCTTGGTTACAGTGCCTTTACATTGTCTTGCTTTTTTAAAAAAAATTTTTTTTATTGATTTCAGAGAGTAAGGAAGAAAGAGCGATAGATATGTCAATGATGAGAGGGAATCATTGATTAACTGAGTCCTGCACGGCCCCTACTGGGGAACCAAGCCCACAACCCAGGCATGTGCCCTGACATGGAATCAAACTGTGACCTCCTTGGTCCATAGGTCAATGCTCAATCACTGAGCCACGCCAGCCGGGCTACCTCATCTTTCTCTTCATTTTCTTTGCTGCATAACAAAGTACCATAATCTAGTGGCTTCAAACATCACTCATTTATGTCTCCCCAGCCCTGTGAGTCGGAAGTCTGGTATCCCAAGGTTGGTTTCTCTGGATTCTCCGCTCAGAGTCTGATAAAGTGGAATCGGGGTGTCAGTCCACTGATTTCTCATCTGGAGCTCCAGGGTCCTCTTCAGAGCTTTATGCTTCTTATTGGCTGAATTCTGTTCCTTTCAGCTCTGGGACCCCTTTGTAGGCTATGACAGGGACTTGCTCTCAGCGATTTGTGGCTGTTCTCTCATTCTTGAATGTTGCCTCATTCATCTAGAAATTCAGCAACGGCATGCTGAATCCTTCTTGGGGTTCAAGTTCTTAAACCAATAGCTGGTTCTTTGAAACTATCAAGAGCCTGATAAACCTTTACCCAATGTAAAAGATTATCTCTAAAAATATATAAACCTTCTATGTTTCCAAGAAGCCATCCAAATAATGTCCCAAGAAGCCATCCAAATAATGTCTCCAATGATGCAAGACACTATTTTTTAAGAATTCAGCAGTCTCTTATAGTCTTTGGAAGTTCAGCTACACTGATGCTTTAATTTGCAGTCTAGTGCACTATTTAAAACCAAATTCAGAACTTTGAAAGTTGGGCCTTTGCTCTCCCATTTTCTATTTATTTTTTTGTTAAACCCTCTGGAGGATACTTAACAATTCTTCTATATCCTAACCAATCGATTCTAAGAGAATAAAGTTAATAAGGGGGATGGAAGAAGTAAGGTTGTAATTCCAAAGAAAAAGACATTTTATTGAAGCTCATTTATTTTCTGCACATTCTCTGGAATTGCTTGCACACACACCCAAACACACACACATGCACACACCTGCAAGAACATGTCAAAGAATCACTTGCCTGTATGTTCCCCAGACTTCTTCTTATGTCAGTGTCCTATACATCTCCCATATAATCTGACAATGAGAAGCCTTTATTATATTCTGTCTTCAACCTGAGAGAGGGCAGCATGATTAATTCAAGGCCGTAATTAAAAATTCTCCATGATAATTCTTGTTATTATTTGTGTGTTTTTAATAATGTCCCTTTTGCTACATTTACCTATAATTTTTGTACATATAGTTGTGATATGAGTCTATACTTATGTTTTTTAAAATTATCTTCATCAAGTTTGATAATTAATATGGCTCGCTAGTATCACAAGCTAAGTTGCAGAACTTTCATGTTGTATCTAGAATAGTTTTATATAGTTTTAGAGATTAGATAGAATTAGGCTGTTGAATCATCAATTCTGATTTCTTTTAAAAATGTTTCCATTCTTTAGTAAGGAAATTATACTTCCCCAGTCATAATCAAGTTATTTGTTCTCATGCAACTCGGGCCGTTAAAGTGTTAAAAACTGATTTCTTGACGTTCCCTGCTGATATTCTCCATAGTAGGAGGAGAATCACTTGCGCATGCATGCTGAGCAAACAGGAAAATGCAAGGCATGCAACATGGAGCCAGTGATACCTGCATAGTCTTCCCACTGCTGCGACTGTAAAGTTCATAGTTTAGCTTAATGTCTGGAAGCTGTTGATGGCATTTTTTCCAAGCACTTGAACATTAAATCTCTGTCTGGTAATACCACGAGAAATATTTTTAAATGCAACAACCTCTTAAAAGATCATCATAAAAATCATTCCTAATTACATTTAGGAAATCAATTTAAGTATCTATGTAAATCAAATTTTTATGTGATGTCATCTCAAATGCATGGTCAGGTAAGTCTTAGGAAAAATACATATTCATAATGTTCCTAAGCAGCATATAAAACCACTGGGTATTAAAACTGATTTGTATAGAAATAAAAAAAAAGTTATTATTCCAAGTATCTCAGGATTTATTTTAAAAACGAATAATTATGAGTAATGACTATATGATTGGACATCATTACAATTAGCAAAGGCATAATTGTCACTGTCATTTTAAAACTATACAGGCCATAAAGGGAAAGGCCCTTAAGAAGAGCCTAGAATGACACTATTAAATTGTGTAGGCTTGATACGCAAATCTATACTAATAGAGGAATATGCAAATTGTCTGTGATGCCATCATAGTAATGACCAAAGAGCAGGCTGCATGGGGCGACAGAGGCCAGCAGGGGCGTTAGTGAGGGACAACCAAATGACTGAACAGCAGGCTGTTTGGGGCGACCAGGCCAACGGGAGGGGACAGTTGGGAGTGACCAGGACAGCAGGGGGGCAGTAGGAAGCTGTCGACAAGGCTGGCAGAAGGGGCAGTTAGGGGCGATCAGACTGACAAGCAGAGGTAGTTAGGGGTGACTAGGCTGGCAGGGAGGGGGCATTTAGGGGTGATCTGGCAGGCAGGCAGATGAGTAGTTATGAGCCAGTGGATTGTGAGACCTGGATTGTGAGAGAGATGTCTGACTGCCAGTTTAGGTCTGATCCCAGGGATTGGGTCTAAACCGGCAACCGGACATCCCCTGAGGGGTCCTGAATTGGAGAGGGTGCAGGCTGAGCTGAGAAGAATCCCCCCATGCACGAATTTCATGCACTGGGCCTCCAGTATTCTTATAATATTCAGGAGCTCACATTGTTTCTCAAGAGCGCCCTAGATTACCAAGGTAATACAGAAGACAAAGGCCAGCATGTCTTAGGAACTGCCACAAGTTTTGGGCAGGTTCTTCTTTTACAATGAGGACATTCAAGGAACATTTCAAGGGCACTGCTGACCTTTTCCTGACTTCTCAGAGTCCAACTTCTATCATGGCAGGAGAAACTGTTCTTGGAAACGATAAGAAGACTGCCTTTCACTCACAAACAGGAAATGCTTGTCCTTGGAGTTAAATTGAATTATTTTTTTTTCTTTTTGTGGGCCATTATTATCTGACACCTTCCATCACAATATAATATGACACATTAATAAATAAGTATGTGGACATATGTATATATTCTAAAATAATCCTGGGAGATCTTGCTTTTATCACTGTATTTTATAAAAGAAAATTGATAATGTGAGAGAGTAAAAGGTTCTGATTTCAGTGATATACTTTATGAATTCATACACTTTAAAGAAAGATATCAGGAAATTCTGGTTCATTCCATAAAGGCTTGAAAACAAAAAATTCTAGTGTCGCTTCCCATGCCCTTTTTTTTTAACTTATTGTATTCCTCTTTATTTTATTTAGAGATACCTTCTCTTTATGTTTAGCCATCTTTTTGCTTTAAAAAATGCCGAAGGACTTATGTTCATAGCTGAGGGATACGGACAATAGTGTGTGGTGAAGGCCTGGGGAGGAGTGGGAATAAGGTGGAGAAGAGCAATGGGGGGACAGCAGGAGGCATCTCTAATACTCTCAACAATAAAGATAAATAAATAGATAGATAAATAGATAAATAAATAAAACAACCTGCATAATTCCTTTAGAGTTATAGAGAGTTGCAAACTTTATATTAGCAGGTGTGGCAGCATAGGACTTTGCCTTGATATGCAGATACATGTGTTTATCTAAAGCAGGCTTCCTGCCAGTATAGACCTTATTAACTTATTTAGTAAGTGCACTATGGTTGTCAAGCTATCTACTAGCTCATGCACAATGTCCAGGTGGTTCAAAACTGAAACGTATCTCAACACTAAAGACACAAATATTTAATGAATGCTTACTAAATGCCAGGTTCCATGCTTGGCACTTAAAACACACACATAAGTAAAAAAAATATGAAGACACCAGAGCTCATTCCTTCCAGGAACATATAATTCAGTATTTGATCAAATGTGATAACAAAATAGAAAATATGCATTACAAGGCATAAACAATAGAAGCCAACTGGGAGAAAAAAATAATTTAAACTATATAAAATACGTAATACTTTCCAGAAAATGTATTTTTTGAGCTGGTTTTTCAATCACAAATAAACTTTTCATAGGTGGAAGCTGTCAAATAAGCACTCCATCATTTTTATAAATTGGTAATAATAAGAAAGGGTATATGTATGTATGTGTGCGTGTATCTATATCTATATCTATATATATCTATCTATATATCTATATCTATATATCTATCTATATATATCTATATCTATCTATCTATATATCTATCTATCTATCTATCTATATATATATATATATATGATCACATACTATATTGCTCCCAATTTAGGTGGAAATAGGAAGGCAGAGGCTGCTATGAGAAAAATTAATTTGGTAACAAATAAGTCATCTTTAGAAGTTTAAATGAATAATAGTTTCCACTCCTCCTTTTTCTCATATATGTAAGTGCCTCGCAACATGAAGCGGAATAGCTGGCTAACAATTACTGTGCAAAACAGCCAAGGAATAAACATTAGGGAGGAAAGAGAGAGATATTCCCTATTATGAGAATGGTAAATTCTATTATGAACCTCACAGGGCTCCTGCATTTGCTAGACTATCTATATACGAAACAGACCAAAATAGATCAGTTCAAATTAGGTGTTTTTGCCATCAGGGAAGTACACCATGAAAGAACATTCTGTCTCCGATGGATGCTAGGACCTCTGTGTGACACGACTCCTGGCGGATTCTTCCTGAGTCACAGAGAAAATAAACAGGGTGCTGGCTGGTTTGGCTTTGTGAGGCCTCTATGCTCCTCATGGTAGTGGAGCAGACAACACATGTCACTGAGGGCAGTTAAATTGATAGCTAAAGGACAGTGACAAAGGCTGGAGAGATGCCTGTGCATTTTTTAAATGCAGGAGTTAGTTGGATGCATATGTTCCTTTTGAGAAATAATCACTTCACTTGTTTATAAATGAATGGAAAAAATCCTCTGAAGACATCTAACATTAAAAGCACCACGGAAGTTTGATATCTAGTTTTTTAAAATATATTTTTATTGATTTCAGATTGGAATGGAGAGGGAAAGAGAGATAGAACCATCAATGATGAGCGAGGTTCATCAATCGGCTGCCTCCTGCCTGCCCCCTACTGGGGATTGAGCCCACAACCCAGGCATGCACCCCGACTGGGACTTGAACCATGACCTCCTGGTTCATAGGTTGATGCTCAACCACTGAGCCATGCCAGCTGGCTCTAATTTTGAATTCAGTACCATTATTTTAGAATGTAAATGGTAAATAATACTCTACGCTGTAGGAAAAGGGGAAAAATAATTATCTTATCATTCTGCTTTTCCTCTTCTCATCTTAGTTGTTGGCATGTAAAATCACATTGTCAGTAGACAGCAACATGACTTTAAGGTTTGATGAAACACATCTTACGTGGGATGCTGTTCTGGTCCTGCAAGGTGAGGAGAAAGGTTCAGATCAGTTACATGGGTCCCGAAGTAAGAGACATGAAGAGCCAGGAGCTTGCAGAGGGCTTGCTCTGACTTTCAAGTTTAAATGAAAAAGAGATAAAGTTGATAATGAAAATATGAACGGTCATTACCTTACATGAAAAAGAGTTTCCAGCTCAGTTGGTGTGGCTCAGTGGTTAAGTTCAACCCATGAACCAAGAGGTCTCCAGTTCCATTCCCAGTCAGGGCACCTACCTGGGTTGTGGGCTTGGTCTCCAGTAGGGGGAGTGTAGGAGGCAGCCAATCCATGTCTCTCTCTCATCAATGTTTCTGTCTCTCTATCCTCCCTTCTTCTCTCTCTAAAATTAGTACGAATATATTAAAAATAGTTTCTAAAGGAAGAATCATATTGGTCACATGCTTGCACACACGTTCCAGTTTCAACCTCCTCATCAACCACTTAATGGAGTGTGCAGCTGGCTGGGAGTGTGTCAGGTTTTGCAAAACGTGAAGAGGGCCATTTCTCGTTTGTGTTGTCCCACTTGCTATTATGAGCCTAGACAGTGTCTTTCCTATACGTTACTCATGTGTTTGAAATGTCTTTGCTTGAGCCAGGGCACCCTTCGGCTTTTTTTCTATTTACCTCATTGCTCTTTGATTTCATTATTTACTGAAGAAATTATTCTGTCTCAACACACATCCCAAAATGGACTTTCCCTCTATACCCTATAAAATTGGGCTTGAACTCTCTTCAACGAACTCTGCTATTTCTCTTTCTCCTCCATGTATATAGGTTTATAAACAGGAGAATTTTCTCTACTGTCCATTATTGATTGCAAGTAATCAGTCAGCTACTATTGATTATCTATCCTTTCTCTTTTGAAAGTGATAATATTTGCCTGTCACCTCTCTGAAACATAAGGCAAATGGATGGAATTTCTAATCTTTCTTGAAAACTCAAGCAGCTGGTGCACTGTATTTTTTTTTTGTAAAACACCTGCTATTAATGCTGTTGACTTCAGTGCATACATTCAAAATATGTTCACTCTCACTGCGCCTACCTCATTCCCCAGTTCCTGGTAACCACCATTTTACTTTGTTTGTAGGAGTTTGGCATTTTTAGATCCCTCATGTAAATGATACCACAAACCGTCTTTCTCTGTCTGACATGTCTCTCTCAGTATAATGCCCTCAAGGTTTGTCCATGCTGTCACAGACGGCAGGGTTTCCTTCTTCCTCCTGGCGGAATGACATACATGTCCAATATTTTAGGTTTCTCATTTCTAATTTCAGCTATTAGTGTCTATCATTTCTCATATACTCTCATTTTTATAGCAACTGTATCACACTTTATATAAACATCAAGTCCCATAGCCTCAGCCTTCAGTTAGTCCTCTAGCATCTTTGTAGGTTCAATTGATCTTCCATTGCAACCCTAGAATCCGTTTTGTTCACATGTAATTAAATTTGTAGAAGAAAACTAGTCAGTTTCATTTTGTTTTCTGTTTGCATGTAGGTTGTGGAAGCTCAGTTACAAAGGACTCAGCACTGACATAATTGTCCTTCGCTTCCATTTCTCTACGGCTGACATGATAGCAGCTGTTACTTTCACTTCAATTTCTACTGGCCCTGTCTTAGATTAGCTTAACTTCTATTTTACTGAAATAATTTATGCCTACAAAACCAACTGTTGTTAAGTTGATTATTCCCAATGTCAGCATTTTTCTGTATCTTCACCTATATTCTTTTTTTTATAAATCTCACATTGAAATTTTCTTTGTCTTCCTCTCGGGCTATAATCCCATGATAGGATGCCACAAGTGGGTAGCAAACAGTTGTTAAAGTCCAAGCTCTGCTTTCTGTCATTGTTTCGTGATAGAACAATGTCTATCATGTTCAGCAAGTCTCATTTCTCCCTGGGACATCATACATTTGGTTTAATAAATGTTATTAGTCTCCTGTGATTCCTGTATTTAGCGCTGTTTCTTTATATGGCCTAGAATTTGGAAAAATGTGTTAAAATCTAACTTTTATTTGCAAGTCTCTTACATGAAGAGTTTTTATAGCTATAGAAGTAATAAACGTAAGAATAACATCCTTAAAGCATTTTTGTTTAATTGCATTATGTCTTAGGAATCTCATCGATTTTGGAGGACTGTGTAAACATCATTAAGCTATCTGGCTCAACTCGAAAGACTAAACAATGCCATTTAAACAAATCTTTTAGACAGTGAAATATTACATTGTAAAACTATGCAACATCCATTAATTAGACAAGTAAAATCCCAAAATGCTGGTAAATCTTTATTTCGTGGAATTATTTTTGTACAACGTAAATATATTCACTCCAGAGTTATTTGAAAAATTATAAAATTGAGCATCTAGCATATAATTTTCTCTCTTGTTGGCTATAGAATAGTATTCTGACATGAACTCTATAGCAATAATTTTTTAGTCAATATCTGTATTCAATATTCATGTTGACTTGAGAATGCTGAGTAACACACTTGAAATACCTTAATTTTTACACAATTTTCTATTTCTCAACAGTCATGCATACTACATACCCAATAAAGAGGATTGATCATAGCAAAGCAAAATGCCATAACAGTAAGTACAATAAAATACATTGGTTTCTATAAACATTGAAAGATATTAATTTAAATGCTATTTAGATGATATCTTGTTATTTTATGAATAATGGTAACCACTTAATTGTGAGCAACGGCAATGCCTGGAAGGAATGCCCTGCTCCTCATAGTATGAAATCATGCTAAAGTTAGAAGCAACATTTTGACCAATTCTTCATTCTCAAATGTAGGTCAATGGTTAGTTCTTGAAATACTCCCCAATTTTGTTTCTCTATCTTATTCTACTGAGTCAAACATCATTTTTTTTGTCCTTATGCCTTCCATTCATTCTTAATATGTGTTTCTGTTTTTATTGTTTATGCCTCCCTCAGACTGACACTCAGCCCAAATATCCACTTATATAAACTGAAACTCATGGTCTTAGAAAGAAAAGTACTCTGCTTTCTGCTTCATTCATTGAGATTCATCTCTGTGGGGACTGCTTTCCCCCACCCACAACCCCACCTCCCTGAGAAGAGGGTTCACTTATTATCTCTGGGTCTCCAAACTGGTAATTCCCCATAGCTCACACTTTATCTTCTTTCCAGTATGTGGAAGCATCATTATTGTAAAATATTGATTTTTACGTGTCCTGTAAAGTGCTATGAACATGCTCTCTCCTGCAAAATCAATATGTCAAAATTTACTACCCCGAGAAGCAGAAATTTCTTAGCATAGTTAAGCGAGGTTTAAAAGACCCTTCATAATTCGAAGTAATCTTAGCAAAATGGTTTCTCACTCACTTTGCAATGAACAACCCCTTATATTTCTACTGTCTTTGTTTCTCCTTTATGCTTTTATTTGAACGCATTTTTCCCTTTTCCTTTTTAAAAATCTATCCAAGTCAGTTTGGATACTTTCATCCAGAATCATGACGTTAAAAGCTTCCCAAATCAGTACAAGTTATTCAGAAATAAGGCACTTATTGTCTATGACAGTTATTTAGCAGTAAATCTCCACTTCCCAGATTGTTTTTAAAATATATATTTTTTTATTGATTTCAGAAAGAAAGAGAGAGGGAGAGAGAAATAGAAACATCAATGATGATAGGGAATCATTGACTGGCTGCCTCCTGCATGCCCCATGTTGGGGCAACCTGGGCATGTGCCCTGACCAGGAATCGAACCGTGACCTTCTGGTTCATAGGTCTACGCTCAATCACTGAGCCATGCCGGCCGGACCCCACTTCCTGAATTTATCATAGGTGTTGCCTCATAGAATAGCACAATCATTGACTGAAATAAAGTCATCATCATTTGTTCAAAATTAAATCATAACAGAAACATTTTTAAAGCAAGTTTATGGTTCATATTTGTTTGATTCCCGCAAAGAGACTGCATTATCTCCCTCTTTCTGCCTTCCCAGGTTTTAATTGAGCATTTTCAACCTTATTTTATCTTCTTTCTTAACATATTACATTTCTTTTAGAATGTTTAATGGTTGCTATACCACTTCCTAGATTCTATAGGTACCTTATAACAGAGTATTCCCAATTTCCCCTTCCTATCTCTGTATCTTCATTGTCATTTATTTCATTTTTATTCATATACCAAGATCACCCAATATGTTGTTCCTGTTACTTTTTGAACAAACAGTTATGTATTATGCCATTATTATTAAGCATAACAAAGGTAAAATATCTTGTTTTACTTTTTTGTTTATCTGAGAACATTTTATTTCTCCTTGACATTTGAAGAATAATTTAACATGAAAGTTTATGTTGGTGGCATAT
Organism: Murina feae; assembly: GCA_004026665.1. Taxonomy (NCBI): domain Eukaryota; kingdom Metazoa; phylum Chordata; class Mammalia; order Chiroptera; family Vespertilionidae; genus Murina; species Murina feae. The sequence continues at coordinate 55,320 of PVJC01001553.1, forward strand.
TTTCTCAACACTTCAAAGATTTTAGTCTGCTCTTTTCTTGTCTGCCTGGTTTCAGAGGAAGAGTTCAGTGTAATTATTTTTTATGTTTTCTGATAAATAAGGTTCTTTCTCTCTGGCTTTTTTCAAGATTTTATTTTTGTCTTTGTCTTTCTGCCATTTATCCTGTGACCTCGCTTCCCTGATGGATCTAAAAAAAAAGTCATGGATTTTTAATGTGCTCATATTTTTTCTTGTGAGGATGGCAATGATGACTTCCCAATACTTTACCATCAGAGCATACATTATTGTTCTTTATAAAAATTAATTTATTTTCTTAAAAATATCTCGTGCTATTACAGAATAATAATGCTATAGAAAGTAATATTTGATTTGCCATGACTTCATTAAGACTTTCATTGGAATGGCATTACTTCGCATGCTCTGAACCTTTACGTATGATTCTTCAATATTCAGCTCTCTTCTATGTGAAGAAGGAAGAGATGAGTAATTAAAAAATTTTCTTGTTTGCTTTCTGTAAATCTGATGCCACACCAGGATATTCGTCACCTGGAAGGAGAGTTAGATATAAGGCAGAAGGGGGAAGCAGTGAAGATGAGCGTGACCTTGACATCACTTTGCATTTTTCTCTAACCAGATTGAGGGAGGCTCCAGCCCACTGGCTGTACCTGCATGTCTCTATCTATCTATCTCTATCTCTATCTCTATCTCTGTCTCTCTCTATCTATCTATCTCTATCTCTGTCTCTGTCTCTGTCTCTATCTCTATATCTGTCTCCTTCCAGAACCTCTAGAGAATAAGCATGCTGCTTCTCTCTAATCTCATTGATATTTCTCTCTTTTGGCCAATTCTGCCTTGGAATCATAGAGGGAAAGGAATTCTGGGAAACATAATTCTCCCTTAACCAAGTCAACACAGTCCAAAACCACCACAGCTACTGTTTAGAATCATTGTTCTCGTGCTGACTTTGGTTCTCATAGCTGAACCACTATGGCAACATATTTGAAAACAAAGGTAGATACCATTTGAGAGGAGAGAGAAAATAGCAACTAGATTTTTCAGACTTGAACAAAGCATTCATAACATCAATATGATAAACACATCATTTGATGTGTTTTCCCATCTTATAGAGACAAAATCTATCTTGTCCATCCATACTCCTTGAGGAGTTAGTTTAGATGACTGTAAAGACCTCAAAATAATATTCAAAAAGATTCCTCAACTTCTCCAGTATACAGCAACATCTCTAATATAATCCTAGGCTTAATATTTCATGGTAATCGGCTCAAAGGAAAAGAGCTTTGGAATATTGGAATCTTTTTAGAATATTGGGATATCATTCTTGGCATCTCGTATTTCTAGCTGTATAGAGAGTCATGGTATGATATTCCTGGTCTCCTCTGATTCCATAGCTCACTCATCTCTGGGGAAGGAGGCCTCACTTGCAGGATTGCTGTAATTGGAACAAAGACTTGGGTGCCTGCACAGCCACTCCATCATAATTGTCTTAGGAAGCACTTGTCCACAGGAAACATGGTCTACTCCGAGGAGACATGTTGTTTACATGGCCACCTGTAGCTGGACCAATCTATCTACTTCTGATGTTTAAGAGCAGAAAGACCAGGTCTTCTGATAATATTGTGTTAACCATGCGCCTGCCTGCTTATTTCTACACATTGCCTCAGAAATTTGGGCAGAAGAAAGTGCTGCTATTCAATAGCCCTCTTAATCCCAAGCTGATAAATTTCCCGTTACTTAAAGACAAAATCCATCCTAAATGGTAGATCTTTTTGTCTTTGGGAAAGATGTTATATCAATTACTCCTGTCACGGGAGAATAGGTGACTAATCTGATTGAAATATTGGAGCAATATTCATTGTTCTTACATAGATTAGTATATGTACTGGGCTGCTATAACAAGAACCTCCAAAATATTCTGATTTACATGACAAATTATATTACCCTGAACTTGGGGCTGATGATCCAGGGCCAATATTCAAAGTATGTGGGTCTCAGACTCCTTCCTCTCCATCCTTAGGCTTTGCCTAATATAGCATCAAAGATGTCTTACTTACACTCCTGCCTATGTATGGAATGGATTGAAGGGAGGAGGAATATAAGGACCAAACCCCAAATTAGCCACATCTTCTGTCCCTGTGCTGTTGGTCCCACCTTATCACATTGTCACATTGCTGAAGCAGAGGCTTAGCATGGTAGTCATTTCTCAGCTTGATTTTTTCTTATTCTATAGGAAGAGAGGGATTGATATTGGGAAAGAATTCACCAGATCTACCACAGTGCCTGGCCTGGATTTATGGCATCCTCTCATTTGGTACAGAAAGTATCACATTCTTTTTCTCTGCCCCATAAGTGACTGGAAGCTGGGTCAGCATTAATGCTGTACCTCTGGAGGCCGGCCAAACAACACATCTGTTCGCAGCCAATCCTTGCTTCTCTGTATCGAAGAGAGTGCGCGAAAGGCTGCAAGGCTCTGTGTTCATGCATTTCAGTCCCTTGCCAGCTCTCCTGTTCCCTAGTTGGTGCTAACATCTGGACACAAGAGCAAGTCTTTTTGTTGACTGATTCCAACCTCTGATCTCTAATTCAATCATAAAAGATGGCATCTATGTGTTTTAGTGCTCCACTTTTAGGTCTAAGTTCTGAATTTGCCCAGAAGCCAGAGAGGAGAGAGGTATATCATGCAACTCCAACATCAACGTATATACATGTAATTTGATCCTGCAAACGGTTTGATGAGTTATGGGAAGCACTATCTTTATTTCCTAGTAAATATGAGGACATTAAGATCAGGGGAGTTAGTTTTAAGGAAATTACATGCTACATCAAATCAGAAGGTATATACTAGTACAGCTTTTATTAATTGCTTATTTGCTCAAAACAGTGCAATGGAAGATAACTAGGAATATTTTGAAAGCATAACGACGCTATGGGAACAAACGCAAATCATTTGTGCTGCAGCGAGGGAAGAACATGGCTTTGGAGTACGGCCTTCCTGGTTTTGAACGGAGAGCATCTACTCCTTAGTTATAGGAACTTGGATAAGTTACTTAAACTCTCAAAACTGTTTCCTTATTCAAAATGGGCGTAATTATATTGCTTCCTAAGGCTAGTGAGAGAATTGTAAGAGGTAATAAGACAACACCTACTCCAGGATCTAACATATCACAACACAATATAATTTAATTTCATCCTAATCGCATAAAAGCCAAAGCGGATTTGAATAAAATTAAGTAAGGACTTGTTTGCTTTATTTCATAATAGAAAAACCTTCCATCTTAATTTTAAAATTACGGACAGTGTCAATGTTTATTTTTTGGTGACTTTCTAGTAATTGAAATTCCAGTAAATATTCACTTGATAAAGAAGTTGAGGATTTTATATCAAAGGTATAAAAGTATAGCCTTACTAATATAAATAATTTGAAGGCACCATTGCATTAATATGAAAAAATTCTGCATATATAGGGTATGAGGTGATAAACATAGGACAAAATTTCCATAAAATTTCTTTTGAAGTTATTGTTGATATATAATTTAATAGTTATTATATTCTTAAATTCAATTGACAAAGGTAATGTTACTATTTTGATGAGATCACTTTAAATAAGAGGGAGCTTAATGTTCTCTTCAAGGGTTAAAGCAATCTCTATTTTCTTACAACTTGCTGCAAAGATTTCTAAGGAAAGTTTTTCCCCCTCTCTTTTATCAAACAAAAGCAATAAAAATAAAACATTCAGTACTGTGCAGAAAATCATTTCCATTTAAAAGAAATGATCCCATGAAGATGATTATCGGTTGCAAAAAATTTTTCATTTGAACATCTCTGATAGATTTCCTATTGACTTGCTACTCTTTAATTCCATCCTTGTCTTACTTTTAAGATTCTCTACTTCCTTTCTTTCCTTCTGAAAAAACCCCAAGTATTCAATATTATACTTTGCTTCATAGCAAACATATTTCCTATTGTGCAAGAAAAATGTTTTCTTTATTTATTATTAAGAAGAATGGTTCTAAAGGGGAATGTACGGGAGAGGAATATATCCATATAACACAGATTTCTAATGGAAAAATGTCTTAAAACGTATGTTGGTAGGAGGATATTAAAAGATTAAATTTACTAGTAGGTGAAGAAACAGGAGAAACAAAATCAGTAACACAACTACCAATGACAGGAGGACGACGAATAAAGGAAATGGAGGTCCAGCCGGCCTGGCTCAGTGGTTGAGCGTCGACCTATGAACCAGGAGGTCACGGTTTGACTCCTGGTCAGGGCACACGCCTGGGTTGTGGACTTAAGCCCCAGTGTGTGTGTGGGTGGCAGGGTGGCAGGCGGGAGCGTGCAGGAGGCTGCTAACTGATGATTCTCTTTCATCATTGATGTTTCTCTCTCCCTTTCTCTCTGAAATTAATAAAATATATACCTTTAAAAATAAATAAAAGGAGACTGAGGCAGAAAAATATTGTTAAATGATAGAAAGGAATCTTGACAACTTCTCAGCATCCACAGCCTTAGAGAAAGGCAGAGAAAATAAGGGTACAGAAATCAAACTGAACTCTATGATCCTTAATCCAAGCAGAAGTGAACAGGAAGAAAATAAGCATATACATCATACTGAAGGTGTATCCAGGTGAACAATAAATAGTATGGTGAAATGTGACAGGGAGACTGTGCTAAAAATATCGTGGTTCTTGAGTCACTGAGAAATTATAAACAAAATATATGGAACACACTTGATATATAAAATGATTGTGTTCAGATGAAATGGAATGATATAAACTAATGGGAAAGGAAGGTACCAGGAAAAAAGGAACAAAAGAAAAAAATCATCTTACACTTACCTAGAAATCCTCTCTAGGTAAATGCAAGTGTTACTATTTCACAGTTGAAACTTCAGAAGTTGATCCTGGGAGAAAGTACATTCTTTTCCATCTTTGTTACAAGGAGAAGGTGGGTGTGTAGAAACATGAGCAGAATATTAATGAGAATAAAGGATATATTTCAAAAGAAGTGCATGTCCAACACAAGTGACAATCAAATGCCCCTGTGTTTAGAAGCTTTTGGAAGGATTTCTGGGAGGGTTATTACTGTCTATCTACAATAAAAGTACTAAAATCATCCTGTCTCTGAGGGGTTGTGTAACCACTGCTCTCATTGCACCAGAAATATGGGTCTTTGGTCAGAAAGGAGTATTCTTGAAACCTGATAATCTGATATAACTTCTCTCCTGTGCATTCACTACTCATTTTTGAGTCCTTTCTGAGTCCCAGGCTCTGTGTTAGGCACTTTGAACTGTGGAGATGAAAAAAGCCAGAGCCCTCATTAGGAGGATATTGACAGTCAATGGCAAAGCCAATAGACACAAGTGAAAACAAATATAATCATTGGTTAGAGATTATCATTGAAGTCTACGTAGGGGATGCAAGGCTGACATCACAGCAGACTTGAACTTGACCTTAGACTTGAAGGATGAATTTGCACTCTGAAATAAAGAGCTTTGTGCAGGTTTTTTTTTTCTTGCCATGAGTGGTAGAAATCTTGCAGCAGACTCACTAATTTTAATGATTATAAGCTATAAATTGATCATCCAACTTTTTATTAAACTTTGGATTTTCTTCTAAATAACGAGAATATTAATTTTGAAGCTGCATAATGAGATGCAGAATATTGTTATAAAAATGCCATTTCAACTGAGTGTATCTGAGTGTATTTGTATAGCATTTTCTCTGTTGTGCACCAAGTTTATCTAGATATGTAGTGTTAGCTTTACCAAGGAGAAGAACCTATCAGTGTTCCCTGTTCAGTGACTGGATTTTCCTCATGCACATGAATGCAATAGGCAGGGCTGTAGCAAAGTCCTGTAATGGCCTGTTATTTGTCCTGACTGAATACTGAATACTGGAGGAATACCTAACAGACTCCACTTAAAAGAGTATATCAGGTAGAACCTTGCTTCAGGTAGAGGACACAAATATACTCTGCTATACTATACTATGCTATACTATACTATACTGTATACTATGATATATAGGTTGTGAAAATTGCTTTATATAAACTTAGTATTAAAATGAACTATTAAAAATATCAGAATTTGATTTTACCTATAAATTTCTAGGAGACCTGAAGACATATTATTAAATTCTTGGCCACAAGGTACAAACACACATGTACACACACATACACACAGGTGTGCACAAGCCACAGGAATAGAAAGAATTACAAACAGGCAAGAGCAGTGCTGTCTTCATTTCATTTAAAAAATAGCAATGCCACCAGTTTAATTTGAGCTGTTTAAAATATGAAGTGGAATTTATATGCTCAGCTTCACATAAAATTCTCTATGACTCAGCATCGCTTTTACGCCTTTGTGAATTTTAACAAAAAATGGCTTTGGGGATTAAAGTGAAATATTTGTTTTAAGAATTCAGGGGTGTGTGTGTGTGTGCGCACATGTGTGTGTGTGTGTGTGTGTGTGTGTGTGTGGTATTTTTCAAAGTAGCTATACCAATGTACATTCCAGCCAATATTGCATGAGATTTATTGATGCCAGTTTACCAATAACATGGGTATTGCCAGTCTCTTTAATTTTAGCCATTCAGGGCTCTGTGTTACTGCATCAAAGGTAATAACAAGTCTTAAACAATCATGGGTGGTGGTTGTTTTTTTGTTCAAGTTCCAAGTCATTTTTGTTTGTTTCTTTGTTTTAATTTTTAAATAGGACAATATTCTCAGCAACAAGTCTGTTTCTGTGCCATTGGCTTCTTGTATGTTCCATAGTCCAGTAATCATCCCACTGTTTACTTGAGATAATTTTCATATCGACTGTAATCATTTGCCTTATCCCCCTTATACCTTTCTCTTTGTACTTAAACGGAACTCCACTGCAGACATTGTCTCTTGAGATGAGGCATCCCACTCATCTATCTAATCTTTGCCCTGAGACAAAAGAAACAGTTTGCTTAGTGCCACCCTTATTCTGATATTTACCTAATGCCATATAAACAGTTGACATGCTTACGTGGAATTCAGTTGCTAAAAGTCTTTCTCTGTCAAACTTAGAATTGTTGTAGCTCTGTAAAAGTTGACCTTTCCAATCTTGCAACATTCCAGTCTTCTGGAATCTCTTTATTCCCCTTTACCTCTGCTTCTAGAGCTACCAATCAATAGATACAATGAAAGGCCCAAGCTCCAACCTCTTCTTCTAAAGTCATGCAGGATGCATGAGATGCCAGTGTAATCTCATTGAATGGTGTGTCAGTACATAACTTAGATCATTATATGCCTGGTCTCTACTATCTACCCAACAACAGTTGATTTTTTTTGGTCATGTGACATGCATTGACTAGACAGGAAGGACTCTGCTCCAGGAGCCACCTGGAAACCTTGCCTGGAAGAGGTTCTAGCTAGAATATGAAGCCCCCTCACTTAGTAAGAGTGAATGGGAGATGAAAAACATGAAAGCCATAGTGTTCTAAGATCATCATCTTAAGTGATCAATTAATGAGATTTCCTTACAAGTACTTACATAGGACTTTGTATATAATAGCCACCCACATTTTTCATTGGGTTAAAGTTATTACCTTGACAAGACAAATCAAAATAATTTCCTTATAATTAATATTTATATAACTGGCAATTGATCATAGTATAAGTAGGATTCATATTAATATTTCAATAAGATATAATTGTTTAATGTCAAAAAATCATGGATAGTCATTTACTCTGAACCAAAGTTAAATTAATCCAACTTTTGAAGGTAACATGATTCTGAAAAAGTATGTATTTTTAATTAATGGTAACACCGTTTCTCACAAATTCAATGAATTAGATTAAATCATTCACAATATATGAAACCTCAAGTCATTCATATACATAGAAATGAGAGGGTTTTGGAAATATACCTGGAACTTTATTTTAACTTAATACTGCATAAAATCAGTAACCTCTGCTTTTTAGACATATAAAAACTAAAGCGAAATTGCTTGAAGCATAAGAAATTGACAAAACATTAATGAAGTTTTCAGCATTCATACCTTGTCTTTTCTGAACTGAAAATCAGGCTCAATTTGGAATGCAGTGGGTCCATTAGGAAGATAACTCTACTCTTTTGCTGGAAATAAAACTTTTTATCTGCGTGCAAATTGCTTTTGATTCTGGTAACAGCCATGTATTGATCATGTCATGTGATGGGATATCTTAGTAAGGCTGTTCTTGTTATTCTCTCATTTTAGGTATGTGAATGTATATTTTCCATTGCCCCAAGCCATATGCTTATTTATTGATTTTTGGTTAAAGCAAACAATATTTGACATACTCTGCTCCAAACTGTCAATCAGTAACAATAATTTACCTAGAGTTTGAGGATGAATGTATTACCAGTAGAGTGATATCTTCTTTAGATGTTTGGGAATTTAAAAACACTGCCTGATAACTCCTACACAGTAACAATCAGTGTTTAAATATCAAAGTGTGGCAAACTATACTCAATGTTATTTGAGAATCTAAAGATCTGAGGAGTTGTTACCTTAAAAAAAAGTAAAGTGGAGGTGGATAGGCCCTGGAAGGGATTGAACTTTCAATCAAATAATTTCTTTCCGATATTAGGTTGAATTGACAGCCCTATAATTCCAGAAGTAGACCTATAACTATGTGGAATTATGATCAAAGTGTCACTGAAGATATGAGAAAATAATGATCTTTACATAAATATCTCAATTTGCCATATGTGTGAAAAAATTAAAACAGACCCCAAGCTCATACCATATGCAACAGTAAATTTCAGATTATTTGTAGACTTTAAGTTAAGATGATTCTAGAAGGAAATACAGAGAATACCTCCATGATGTCCTGGTTTGTAAATGCAGGATGTAATATCTATTTTGAAAAACACATTTATTGATTTGATACATTAAAATTAAAAACATCTGCTAATCACAAGACACGCAAAAATAAAGAAAAAGCCATTGGAAAAGATTACAGCATATATAACAATTAGTTTCTCATTAACATGCTCTATTTGACTATTTCACTTATTTAAGGACTTCATAATAGTTGGGCTACACTATGACAAGCATTGTTACTGGTCTCAGTCTGGTCTTGGCCATCAGAGTTGTAAATCAGATTAGAGAGAAATCAGTATGAAATAAGCCACACTCTTCACATTCTATACATGTTTTTGTAAACATGTATGCATATACATGTAAACATCCATTAATATCTCTATCTTTCTATGTAAATCAATCTAGAGAGAGATTTATACCACCTAATAACATCACTAATGTCCTGTGCCAACAACTATACAAGTTATATCATTTAAAAGTACCTTTGCCAATATCTAGATAACCAAAAGCTTTATTTATGATAATATACTTTCATGAGCTTTTCTTCACTTGACTTATTAGATATACTGGTTCAATTGATTTCCTCCAAAATATTCTATATTTACAAAATTTTCTAGGTCATTTATTTAATGTATCTATTAGAATACATAAAATATTTTTCTGGTATATATATATTATATATTTTTTCTGATATATATATATAATTCATATATATATATGAATAAATAACTTGAGCCATGTATTGTTTATCAGAGGTATTTACAGAATGCTCTAGCAACCCAGGGAGCACCAGCAGGAAAAGTAAAAACCAATGTAGCCAGTACAGTTACAATCGGATTTCAACAAAATCTTGCAAAACCGTCAGTTGTTCACGGGTTAGGCTATACATGCCTGTTGTGGACTAATAGGATGATGGGAGGTGGTGAGGAAGTGGGATACTGAACACAGATAGGGTGACAAGAAGGGAAGAATATGGGGGGAGAAACAGGGCGGCTGTCTGTTGAATTTACAAAAGGATGTGACATCATTCACATCTAGTTGGCTTGAGTTTCTTTTCTTCTTCTTTTGGTTATTGTTTGTTCTTGTTAAGCCCACCCTAAGATATATTTTTCATTGATTTTCAGAGAGAGTGGAAGGGAGGGGGAGAGACAGGGAGAGAAACATCGATGTGAGAGAAACACATCCATTGGTTGGCTCCCTCACGCTCTCCAGCAGGCCCCGGGGATGGAGCCTGCGACCTCGGTACATGCCCTCGACCAGAGTCAATCCTGAGACTCCTCATTCTACAGACCAATGCTCCGTCCCTAAGCCAAACCAGCAGGGTCATTTCTCTTCATCTTCACACTATTAATGTGCCTCTAGTCTGGCTTTCAAATCTATTGATCATTGGAATATTTTGAGGCCCTGTAGAATAATAAGCCAGTTGGATATAGCAACTGAAACTGAGTCCTTTTTTTTCCCCCCTGAAACAAACTGTGCTATTTCTCCCCAGGATTAATGCATGTGACTTTGAAACATCTAGATAATTTATCCAAGTGAAAAATTAGGGGCTAAATGAACCATGCAGTGTGTTTATGCTACTTAATATATGAGAAACTCTGGAGGCAGATCTGCCTGTGTGATTCTGGTAATGAAGCCATGGGGTTGTCTCGGAACTCGGGCTCCACTATTCATGTCTGTTTCCTCCCACGGCTTCTGTATGTCTGAGCTGGGTCAGAACTATGCCATCCCATTACCTGTGCACAATTTTCAATGAGGAATATCAGTTTTTGTACTAGCTTATAATAAAGAACACAAATTAGATGCTTTCTTTGGGAAATTAAAATCACACTGAGATGCACATCTCTCTCTTTGGAGGACCTGTTGTTTGCTTACTTTTCAAATAAACTTTTTCTCACTGACATTAATTGTACAAATGCAAATTTAAAACAGCAAGAAGAAAGGAGGAAAAGTTCAAAAACCATGCTATGAATGTGGGCAATTCACTCACTAAATTGTACTAATTCTGGGGGAAATTGGTGATGAGACTTGTGGCTATTAAAAAAGAATTTTATGCCCAGCCAGCATGACTCAGTGGTTGAGCATTGACCTATGAATCGGGAGGTCAGAGTTAGATTCCCAGTCAGGGAATATGTCTTGGTTGTGGCTCAATCCCCAGTGTGGGGCGTGCAGAAGACAGCAATCAGTGATTCTCTCTCACCATTGATGTTTCTCTCTCTCTCTCTCTCTCTCTCTCTCTCTCTCTCTCTCTCTCTCTCTCTCTCTCTCTCCTTCCCTCCCTCTCCCCCTTCCTTCTTCCCTCCCTCCATCCCCCTTCTTCTCTGAAATCAATAAAAATACTTAAAAAAGGAATTTTAATATGCATTATCTAATATAGCATTTAAAATAAGAAAAACAGAAGTCCTTTTAAAAATTAGAAGGAAAAGAACTAGACAACTATTACTGTGGGTATAAATAACTAATTTCATTTTCATTGAAAATTAAAATCTAGCTCTATTTTGCATTAGTTATATCATGTGATTTCTGTAAGAATAACCAGCCAGAATTTGATATCCGCTTTTGAGCTTTTATCCAGTTTCCTTCCATTACCTTCTGTTTCCTCCCATATGGCAAATGCAGGTATGTGTGAGCGTGCGTGCACACACACACAGTAGTTTTGTCTTTTTAATCAAGAGCAGCATATAAACTAGAGGCAGAACTAGAATTAATGCCTTCACCTTGCTGGTTTTATGTGAAGATTTCAGATCCTGATTACTCTATTTGATATAGCTACAGTCCCATTATTATTTATTATTTAATTCTTGAGATGAACTTGAATTGTATGCAGGCTATGATGCAGAAGTCAATATGTGCTTGAAGACTGTAATTGAAATAGCGAGCCCTGTTTTCACTTGATGAGGGTAGTTAAAAGCAGCATTTTATTTTATGTTTTAATTTTCTTCGTATCCAGGGTGTGTGAGCGAATGCCTTCCGTCTCCTTGAAAATGGTATTTTCTGTCTTTGAATGAAATTTTAATAATATATTCAAGGATTAATTCTCTTTTCTCCAAAAAGTATTAATCTCTCTAACTATATTAAACTTTGGGGAGTTGGATTCTTATATCTGGGTCATGATCTGCCTCATTTCTGCAGCTAGCACTTCCCACGGGCGTTGGACTTTTACAGAATGTCCTGGGCACTTCAATCATCACAGGGTCCCAAGATCAAGAAAAAAGTGTCACATCCTCACTGAGATTCCTTGGTGGTCAATAAAACACACATTCTAATTCTTCTCTTCTATTAATGCTTATGAATACTTCGCTGGAAGATGAATTGTGGCATAATTCTGTAGCATAACTGTAACCAGTACATAAAAGTGGGAGGGGCGATAATGCTTATGAAAATTCTGCTGCTTGTTTAATCCAAGCTCTGCATAACTACATTCCATATTACTGTGAAGGAAATGCTAAATTTCTGTCCCCATCAGCTATTGAATTTATGAAGCAAAAGCCCCTGAACCACCTATGGGAGTTCAACAATAGCCCAGATTTGGGGACATTTGCATTCCCTTTGAAGAGGCTTAAGTGTCAAATTTACTAAGTTTAGGCCCAGCCAGTATGGCTCACTGGTTGAGCATCAACCTATGAACCAAGAGGTAATGCTTGATTCCCGGTCAGGGCACATGCCCAGGGGGCCAGCTCTATTCCCATTGTGGGGCATGCAAAAGGCAGCTGATCAATGATTCTCTCCTATCACTGACGTCTCTATCTCTCTCTCCCTCTCCTTTTCTCTCTGAAATCAATAAAAACATATTTTTTTTTTTTAAAATGCTCTAGATTCCAGCTCCGTCATAGATTATTGAACTGCTACCGTCCTTTGACTTCTCTTGGGAAAAAACTATTGGAACTGACAGTTATGAAAAGTGCAACCAAATGTTAGGCATTACATTGAGAGCAGGCCTAGATGCATCTTCTCTCTTAAAATAAATCAAGAGCAGCCATACTTGGAAAAATAATGTCTCCACAAAGCCAGAAAAGCATAAGCTTTCTATGAAAAATAATCAGTTTATTAACTTTGACCATTGACCACCAGAGTTTGCTGGGGGAAAAAATGCGTACATTTCATTTAACAATTTCTAATGCAGCCCTGTTTTGATTTCTTCTATAATTGCATTTAAGTAAAAAGTCTGTTTAACTTGGAAAAATGAAACTCATTACGTAGAATCAGTTCCTTTTACGGGGAGTGTTAATTCCCAGTTATTACTGTGCTTAACTTTCAAATAGAAGTTTGTAGTGATATAGCTATGAGTATAATCCCCTCTTTGATGCCTGAGAGACACTTGGAAATTGACCTGATATTCTTCACTCATTGATCTTTAAACACAGTAAAATAGATATTCATCTGAATATTTTATTGGTTAAATAACGAAATGCCTTGTGACATACCAAATACATAGTTGGGCTTAATAAACATTTTTTCTTTACATACCCACATCCAACAGTTTTCATTGCCTCTCTCTTTCACTAAAAGATGTTGGTGTTTTGTTTGGTTTTGTATATTTCTTTCTTTTTTTAATTCATTGATGTAGTTTCTACACATAGATTTCTTTGGTTTTGTTGGTGTTTTAGCAAGAAAAGGAAGGAGTAAGTGATTTAAGCTCTTTACAGAGTGTTTTGAAGGATAACACTTCTCTAAAATGAACATGACACAGAATACTCACACAGGTATGAGCACAAACTCTTATAAGCAGCTAGTTCCTGTTGACTTAAAAATATTGGTGTCACTTTTTATGCACATTAGGCCTTCCAAAATTTAAAAAGAATTACAAGACACATTTCTCAAAATATTTAACTTTCTTTGTTTCTTGAATGGGAAGAAATGTAAAGCTTAGGAGAAAAATATTGCTATTTTCTATGTGAAGTCATATGATTACTAGAATTACATGTGACCTTCAGAGATTTGTGGTGATGGTTAAAAAAAACACACCAAAACACAAAAAGAATAAATGTGTATTATTAGTGTAGGTGACCAATCCATCTAATCTAATCTAATCTAATCTAATAAAAGAGTAATATGCAAATTAACCATCACTCTGAGATACCTAAGCCACACCCCCAGCCAATCAGAGTGGCTGTATGGAAATTAACCCAGCCAGCAGCCACGGAGCTAGAGCAAACAGGAGGTTTCCGTTGCACCAGCCATGGTGGAAACTGCCTTGCTAGGCCAGCTGGACCTCTGCTCAAGGCAACAAAGTTTCAATTATAGAAGCCACAGAGCTGAAGCAAATAGGAGGCTTCCTTGCCTGCCTAGGCCTCCACTCAAGGCAACAAAGTTTCAATTTTGGAATATAAATAAATCCCAGAAACCTGATTCCAGCCAGCCTCACTGGGACATTGGGTTAATGGGAGATGTGGGCATCCTGAAAATGGCCCTCAACCCCTCACCCAGGCTGGCCACACCTCCATGGGGTGAGGGTTCCCTCTGGGAGACTTGGCCAGCCTGCAAACAGCCATCAGCCCCTCATCCAGGCTGGCCAGGCACGCCAGCAGGTGGACATCCCCCAAGGGGTCCCAGACTGCAAGAGGGCATAGGCCAGGCTGAAGGACCCCCCTGAGTGCACAAATTTTTGTGCACCAGGCCCCTAGTGTTACATAAATTGGAAAGCCTTCTATTTTCCACCAAATGCATTTATTTCTTTTTCATTATTACTAATCTGTGCATGACACATTGCTTTCCTATTGTTTGAGCTTTGTTTCTTTAAAGGGATTGTTCTTATACTTTTTGAGTTCAAGACAAACTTTCACATTTAAAAAATATCATATTTGAGAGGATTAAGATAACTGATCCAATAATAAATGATCACTAATAATTTTGATGTACTCACTAGAATAATAAAATAATATTTTATGATGTCTAGGAACAATATCTAATTACTTTTAATTATGATTACCAGATAATTAAATAAATTATATGTACTAGGTCTTACTTCAACACTGATTTGCTAATACTCTTGTAAAACCACATACTATTATAAGGGGAGTCTTTTCTTAAAAGAATCAAAACTTTTCTTTACATCCATAAAATGCATTGTTTCATTGGAATAACTTAAAATTAATTACAGCCTTCTACTTGGTGTAAATTATACCTCAAGCTCAACTGAGCACCATGTTTCATAATGCCGCTGTCATTGTAAGATAATCAGAACAAGTAAAACTTGACCACATACCTAACTAAGGCTCTCTTTGGGTTGTTTCACTGGTCCCTTTTCTTTCTAATGAATTCAAAAGGAAAACAATCTGAAATCAACTTAGAGGCAGTAAACATATCCTCAGAAAAGCACAATAAAAAATAGGATCCCTTTCTGTAAAGTGCATATTGGTTTTAACATTACAAATCGCTTTAAATTTTATAACGTGCATTGTTTTCATATAAACTACTTGCCAAAGTCACACAAGATATTGAAATCAACCATTTTAATATCTTCAAGGAACTTTATTTTTTACAGCCATCGCCAGAGAACAAACATTGACAGATAGATCCCTGTTGTCATATCCCACTATCCTCTGCTTCTACATTCACACAGGCCAATAAACTCCCATTCTCTTCAAGAAGCAAATGAGATCACAGTACTTGGTCCCTGGAGTGACCGAGGTATGAAACCATTTCTTCTTCTGTTAGAATATTAAAATAGAAGTCTTTACTCCATTTGCTACTAGCAATAGCATGACATTCTGAACCACCTTGACATTAAAAAAAAAATACACACAAAACCATTTGAATTCCATTTGATAGTATTTTTTTTAAGGAGGAAAGCAAATATATTGTGGCATAAAGTGCACGTCTATGTTTTAAAAGTATAACCTGCCAGATCAGCTTCCCTGAAGTGGCTACTTTTTAATTTTCTATAAACTTTCTCAGGTCAAATATTCCAGGAAGAGGGAATAGAAGCATTTCCACAGACAGCAGTGGCTGAGATGAAGCGATAGCTTCATTACTGTAGTCCCCCACCCATAAGCCTGGAAAAGCGGACCTCCTTGCATAATCATGTTGGCTGTATAAGAAGACTAGAGAGAACTATGATCTTTAAAAATATTACTTAATGATCAAACATGATTCATTTTTGCATTAGTTGCCCAGTAACACATATGGAAATTGGTGTGCAAATGCAAAATACCTACTGAATTTGAAATAATAGTTTATCTAACATCTCTACCGAGCTTTTCAATTTGAATAGTAGCATTAGTACACGTTACCACATAAGTCACTGTGAAAGTCTCAGAAAGATTCAGTAACTTACCCAAAGGATTACAATCAGTGCAATACCTACAATTTGAAACCGTCTTCTGGTTTCCCATGATTTCCCTTAATAGGTAAAACAATGAAGTCAAACAATAATAGCGTATCCCATAAAAATATTACAGACCTAGCTAAATGACATGGCAGTTATTTTAAATGTGTTGATATTTATGTTTTAGTGTAGTTTACAAAAGGAATAGTCATGTGAAAGATAACAGAGTATAACATTTTAATTTGAATTTAGGGGGATAGTATCGGTAGTCCTGAAGCTTTGGTCTAGGAAAAACTTGGGATCAAATCACATTTTTGGAATTTCCCTTATTTAACACCCTCTATGAATGAAAAGCACACTAATTCTGTATCTGATTTAAATTTTGGAGGTCTCATTTATTAACTTTAGTTAACTTTATCCTGTGGAACATGCAGATACATTGTCATACAACAGAATACTTATCCAAAAATTTTAACAGATTCATTCCCCTCCCCCAAGGTAGAAAAAAAAGTAAAATCTTTAAAACAAAATGTTAAAAAATACTGAGAAAAATTTAACCAGGTATGTGATTTTTAATTAAGAGAATTTGACAGCATATTTATGAGGGGACTTCGTATTTGCATTAGTTGCCCAGTAACACATATATTAACACATTAAATATATGTAATGAGACTTTACATTAATGAAACACAGATTTCAAATTTCTTTGGTGGTTTGTCTTTCAAGCCTTATTTATATGTGAAGCACTTATTGATATTAAATATTAACCTGTTGTTTTTTCTGCCAAACCTGAGCTTATAATTCATTTAAATGAAAATCTATGTATAATGTATATTCCTTTGCCATCTTTCAGAAATCAGTAATTACATGTGAGGATATCATTTTTAGTTTCGGTATTATTAAATATCCAGGAGACTAGAACCTTCAAGTGTAATAGATCGTGTGGTCTCAATTTCATATTCTATGGTGGATTTGTTAAAAGGCTCTAGATATTATTCAGTTCAGATGCTTTCGGAGCATCTCATAGATGCTATCTTGGGAGAATAGTAGCTCTAAGTAGCCACAGTGAGCAGTTGGTGGAGAAAACATTGATAGAAATGAATGGGATCTTTCAACAAAAAGAAGTATTACAGAATACCAGGAGATCCTGCTTTGTCATAGTGCCTGGGGAAGACAGCCATACACACAAATGGTCCACACTAATGAGATCATACACTTACTGAATTAGGGCGAGCATGACTCTGTAAAAGAAATGAATCATATTCTACAAGAATATGCACCTAAAGTTGAAAAATCAATCCAAAACTTTCTTATACTAATTCAAGGAAGAGATCCATGTGGAGCACTTTGCTTCTTTTTTTATTTTAAGGTTTGCTTAAAACTCTGATATGAACGATGTATGTCTAGTCTACAAATGTTATATAGATCTACTGCTTTGAGTATCAGTTGGTTATAACATTTTACATAGGATTTAAAATATGATTGAGAACTGCTAAATTATATAGCTGTGTCTTGTGGATGAACAGAAACAAAATGTTCCTAAAATGAATGACATTTTTAGATTTATTTCCTTGCAAAGTACAGGAAATATTTTATAGTACTTTTCTCATCCTAATATCTGTGAAACTTGAGCAAGTACAGATATTATTGACTTGATGACTACAAAACCTTATGCTTTTAAAAAATATTCAGACATCTGTATAAAAATGTATAGAAGTCAGTTATTATTTTTATTTTAATCATTCTATTTCAGTATAAGACTAGGTCCACATTCTGTGCTCAGCTTATTTCAGCACCTTGAGCCATGGGATAAAATTTGTAACCCCTAATTCTATTACATTTTGAGAAAATAAAGAACTTCTTATCAGTATCTGGGATTAGTTATGTAAGCTTTACTTTTTTTCCCCAAAGAAGTATTTGATAGAATTAATGCGTAGTATAATACATCATTAATATTTTACCAGAGCTTGAATTGAAAAGTAAAATTCATTACATTGTTAAATATTGTTTTAGTAAGTATGATTAACTGACAGCTTGCCATTTAGTAATTACAGGAGTAACAACAAAATTCTTGCAGAAAATTCCATCTTGGACTTTCAACTATAATCATTCTTGCAGTTAAATAGGCTCTACTACCTCTCCCTGAACTGAAATAGGGACTCACTAATGAGAAGTTCGCAGTGATTAATTAGAAACCTGTTGCAGAACATCTTTGGAAGTTGGCTAAATTAGGCTTTTCATTTTTTCCCCCAGATAGAATTTTCTACTAATTGGCACCTTTTTTTTTTTCATATTCAATGTCAATTTGTGGTTTGGGAAGTTACTTTTCTCTCTTTGCTATCATTCAAGTTCATAGATGATAAGAAAAAGTGCAGTTTGATTTTTTTTTTCTTTTCTGGGAAATAGACCAACTCAAGCGAAGGTTGCATGAATTTGGCAGAATATCTGAGAGAACAGAAAGGCCAGCTCTCCGCAGGAACTCCATGGGTCACTCACTGGAACGGGGTCTTTAGAGAGAAAAGTGAAAAAGCTGAAGAAATATTGTGACCAGCAAATCAATAAACCATTCAGCAGTATCTCTAACTCTCTGTATTGATAACCATGTACTTACTAATTGGAAGGATTTTAGTTGTTTAATTTCTCATCACTAGTCTTAAATAACCTAGCCATAACCGGTTTGGCTCAGTGGCTAGAGCGTCGGCCTATGGACTGAAGGGTCCCAGATTTGATTCTGGTCAAGGGCATGTACCTAGTTGTGGGCACATCCCCATTAGGGGGTGCGCAGGAGGCAGCTGATTGATGTTTCTCTCTCATCAGAGTTTCTAACTCTCTATCCCTCTCCCTTCCTCTCTGTAAAAAAATCAGTAAAATATATATATATATACACACACACATACATACACCCCTAAAGCATCTATAGAACTTGCATGAGCCTCAACACGGCACCCCACTTGTCATAACCACATGTACTAACCAGTAAGCGTGGCAATAAATAGTCCCCGGAATCTTCTGCCAGTTAATGTACTAGCTAAAAGCACCTGGGCAGATAAATCATGCTAAAATATGATCAAGAAGGCTGGTGTAGTCTCCGGGATGCTAGTGGGAAAGAAATATGAGAACAACCTCTGGAGAAAAGGGACCTGGGCCAGGCTGTGGACTGCTGACTTGATGAGGCTGTCTGTACCATCCAGAGCAGAGCAACGTGGGAACGGCACATTGGATGGACGGGAAGCTTGAGAACCTTGCATTTAACGCATTTCTAGCTATACTGTTGATCACATGCTGTTTATTACAAGAATGATGGACATGGATCACACGGGACACTATTTAGGGAGGTGACATCGTGCTGGGATAGAGAAAAATGGATTGTGTCATAAGAACACACGCACCTGGAAGGAGAAAACAGAACAGCAATTCAGAGTACTTTACACGTTGTTGATGTTGGTAATCGTCACTCAAGGATATTTTTTTCTCAGTGATTTTTAGAGAGAGTGGAAGGGAAAGGGAGAGACAGAAACATCGATGTGAGAGAGAGACAAGGATTGGTTGCCTCTTGCACACACCCTGACCAGGGCCCGGGAACCTGCAACCAAGGTACACAGCCCTTGACCAGAATCGAACCCGGGGACCCTTCAGTCCATGGTCCAACGCTCTATCCACTGAGCCAAACTGGTTAGGGTTACTTCACACATGTTTTCTGGATAATTAATGCTACCATCAATAAAACAATTGGACTTTGAAATAATGTGGACAAAGCATTGACTGTGGCTGCAGGATTTTCAGACACCCATGTAAGTTGGTTCATTCACTTAAGGGAGTAGTAAATGACTAACATTTTTATAATAAGGGAAAAAATATATATAAACCAGCTAACTAAACTTCAAACTTTTTACCTAAGATGCTGGACCTTTCCCCCATTTATTTGAAATGAAAACCAGGTACTGAACTAGGTTTTAAGAGAAAGTTGAATTAAATCACAATTTGTTTCTTAAAAAAATGGGATTGGTGCATTGAATATCTTGAATTAATACTAAGTGCAAGAAAAAGACATGAAGAAACTTTCTTTCATTCCACTCCACCTGAGCCCTTGTTAATTTTTCCTCCAGAAGTCACTTTAGACCAAATGAAAATACTTTTTTTTTTTTTTCATTTAGGAAATCCCCACCTCGTTAATAGTGTGAGACTATAAATTTAAAGTGCTTTTGACAGGGAAAACTTTATCACAAGAAAATGGTTTAATTTCCCTGAGCATGAAATATCCCTCCCCCTCCCCCAAGGAAAGTGTCTATTAATGGCAGGCTATGATTAATTAATTGGTTCTGGGAACTATTACACCATATTAGTCACTTTCCTATTAGTGTTCCCAAGAGTGGCAAATAAATAAGACAGTGATTGCACTTCTGCTGGACCAGCCACTTCCTGCCAAGGCATTTTGCTGATGTACAGTGTCTGTGTAATTTCCACAGTCTACTTCTTGCCCGATTTAGTTCAAGCTTTGTTAGCTGAATGCTTAAAAATGACTCATGTCCTAGCGGGAAATCTTTTCCTCCCATTACTTCTGTGTGATATTATAGACAACAGTGTCCCTTGGGGTCTTGACAGTTGATCCCACCCGGTGATTTACAGCGACACCTTAGAGCTTTTGCCAGTGGGGGGTTGCCAAAGGGTAAGTTGCTTCAATGTCAGTTTCAACCCAGCAGCGATTTCTGCTTCATCTCTAGTCAGGTAACTGCTGTCAAGTTAAAGAGGTATTCAAATCTCACCACAGAGTTCTGCTTTTCATTATTAGTACATCTGCAATTTGATTGGTGTGATATGTTTTTCTTGCATGATTGAATATCAATGGTAGGAGATGGACATTTATAGGAAATTTATTCAACTAGAACAGCTTTTCATTTGTTACATGTCAACCACATGAATTCATATTGCAATGATATTTAGGGAGGATTAAAAAAACAGTTTAGGTACCAGTATTTTAACTGAAGGAAACTTGTTTTCTTAAAATATTAAAGTGCGTAGCTTTCACTAATAGCACATGCCCATGAAAATGTTGAATTAGGTAAACATGATAACTTTACTAAGAATAACCGTATGAGTTAACCATTTCGCTCACATGCTTTAATTCAAACATCTTAATGACCTGTGAATAAACCGTGTGTTATTATGTGAAGTAACTGACCCTCAGAGATACAAATATCTTTCAATAGTTACAATCCTGCTAACTTGGTTTAGTTAAACAAAGTCAAGTAAAAAATCTTGAATTGTTACTTTAAAAAGGAATTTCAAATTAAATGATTTAACTATTCAAAAAATCCCAAATAGGAAAATTCCAAAGGTAATTGGAACAGAAATGTATATAATTAAGAAGATAATTAACCTATATAAAAATATATGTGTTTGAATAAATTAAGTTGCTTAATTTATGTAGATAAAATGTATACATTTTGGGGAAACCCTATATATTTGTTTCCCCATTCCTTTTCCCAGGTGTGGATTTTAACCATCACCTGTGTAGCCATGCATTTTTTTTTTCATGCAACCAAAATTTTTGATTCTTAAATAGTAGAGAGGGACATTAATTTTAATTTACCTTCTTACATGGTAAAATTTTAAAAAAATAGATTTATGAATGGTGGGTCATAATCCTAATATAAATAAAAATAAATACATTAAAAAGTATCCTATAAAATACATTTTTACATCAAACTCACTCGTGCTTATATGACTACAAAGGTCTTATTTACTGTCAAAATCCTTTCTTTCAGAATTATATTCAGACTCTAGTCAAATATCTTTGAAAGATAAAATATGGTGGTTGTCACAATTTCACATGAAAAATTAATGCAAATTTTTAAAAAGACTATTTTTTCAAGTGCTAGCTTCCAGAATACTGACTTATATTCAAAATGTTTAAAATAGTCTTTATTATGTTCTTTAATCTGTTGAAATTTCTACAGCCTGCATGTATTTTTGTGTATTGAGTTGGTAAATCACACAGCACAGAAAAAGATAAAAATATTTTCCCTTTAATTTAGAATTGAAGTCAGAATTTCCATTGGATGTAATCAAATTGGACAGCAAGTTTATACAACCGCTTCTAAATGGACTTTCTAAATACCCGAGTCCCAACAGGTGGATAGTGTAGGTGGGTCTCACAAAGTTACCTTATGACTTTGGACCAATAAAAAGGTGTTGTTTCACCCTGGCTGCTGTGGCTCTGTTGGTTGGACATTGCTCCGTGCACCCCTAAGGTTGCTGCTTAAATTCCCAGGAAGGGCACAGGGGCCCAGTTCCTGATTTGATCACCAGTGGGGGGCATGCAGGAGGCAGCCAATCAATGATGGTTCTCACATAGATGTTTCACTCCCTCCCTTTCCTTCCTCTCTCTCTCTCTCAAAATCATTAATAATAACAGTACTTTAATAAATGTTATCTCTTAGCCAGGTAATATATCACATTGGGATAATAATGCCTCCAGCACTTAACTGCAGACACTCCACTCACAAACTGAAGGAGATGGGGTAGAAAAGAAAGAAAGAATAGCGGAGGGGAGAAAATGGGAAATAACAGTTGTATATTGGGAATATTGAGATTTTTTTAAAATGTCTAGAGAGGATGTAATTCACTGAAATGAAATTAATTAAGAATAATTAATTCATTTTCTTTGAAAAATAGTATGCTATCCTATCTAAAGTCAGTCCTCTTCCAAATCAAATGTTAAAAGATTAAATGTCCATTAAAGATACATCTCTCACTACAATTACTCACTCAATTACACAGAGTCCACAAAGATCATTGTGGCTGCTCTTCCTATGTAAGTTCCCGGAAACAACAACAAAAAAAATCCAACAGGAAAGTTAAGATGTGTCTGAAACTAACCAATGCTCCCCAACTTACATACTCTGAAATGTCTTTGTCTGCTATATTTATGACTGTTCTCAAAACTGTGTTTATTGTTCTGAAAATAAATGAAGGGTGTTGACATCTGGCACTTTTCTCACCAGGCCTGCTGTTGGATTGAACAGTTAGAATAAATGAGTTGGAAGAACTTGTCAAATTTACTTAAATGTGCTAGTTTCAACAAAGTGTCAACATGTGAGATAGTCACTACCCTTTCACGAGTTTAAAATAAGGATGTTCAGAATATTTAAAAAAGTAGACTTTTGGTAAGTTGCATACAAAGCCTGTTGCATTCAAAGACACACAAAAGATGATTCTTCAGTGACGTGATGAAGGCTAAGGGAGCGCTTCAAGAAGGGAGGATGACTTCACTAAGATGTATAGTCTGACTTTTTCTTTCTGGATGAGTTTACTCTCATACTCTCACTTTAGGGAAATGTGATGACAATTTCACCTAACTTTCCTGAAAATTCTTTTTAGCAAAATGGAAAAGCACAGGCAGAGCTGTCATTAAATTTGGTGTATGCCGACCTACAGGCATAATTTACGCAAAGACTATTGATTGCTGTTTCAATGGCATCCTGGAGAAAAAGTTCTTCTCTGCATGCAGCAGGCCGAATAGTTATTTAGCCAGCTTGATTGATATTTTTTCCAGTGATGTCGATAATGATGTACAAGTATGTTGTAGAATTGGGGATAAATGATACTCTGCAATAGAGCATAGATACTATTCAAAGTAAACATTGTTTATAAAATCCCTGCAGTTAATGAGAGAGAGAGAGAGAGAGAGAGAGAGAGAGAGGCAAAGAGAGAGAGAGAGAGAGAGAGAGGCAAAGAGAGAGAGAGAGAGAGAGAGAGAGAGAGAGAGAGAGAGAGACCCCGATCGAGAGAGAGACCAAGAGAGACCAGACTAAATGCAGGCTAGCTATCAAAAGTAAAGAAGCAGCAAGAAGCAAAATGGATGAAAGGAGGAGGGGAAATAGTCCAAAACTGCAATAGTGTTAGTCTGAACAGACATAAGAATGATAATCAGAAAACATGAGTGTATCCTATCCACAGGTGATCTCTGCCCTTAACTTTCACATGGTTTTAGTCTCAGATTCATTTTGCAAGCATTTGAGTTTTGCATTCAGTGACTTTATTTTCTCCATTATTCTCTTTTCTAATATGAGCATTTAATGCTACAAATTTATTTTTCTTTAACACAGTCAGTATGCCACACAGCTTTTTTAATATGCAGTGGTTCCTTTTTCCACTAGTTCTAAGTAGATTTTTATTCATATTATGATTTCTTCTTTGACCCATTAATTATTATCTTTGTGTTTTGAATTTTCAGATATAGGTGTTGCCATTTTCTGTATTAATTTTCCCTTTAATTGAGCTACATTTAGAGAAATGCTTTGTATAATACATATTATTTGAATATTAGGGGTTAGTGCTGTTAACAATTATAAGATATATATATGTATGTATGTGTGTGTGTGTGTATATATATACACACATAATATATATATATATACACATATATTGTATAATTATATGTCCAAGAGTGTTGCAAATAGCTTATAAATCAGTCATTTCATCATGTTCAGAACCATGAGAATACTAGTACAGTCCTCACATCTGTGGCACATCATACAGTATAGGTTGCTAAAAGTGAGATGAAATTGTAGAGAAGAGTGCTTTTGAAATAACTTCTACCAGTTCCAGGGGCGAATTGTAATAAGGTCCTCAGCCTTTTCTCTTTAAAAAAATTAAAGCAACTTCTGCTGAGACATTTTGTGTAAAGATGGGGCAGAAATACATGCAAAACAGGCCTCTCCCGCTGAGAAAGTATCCATCTTGCCTACGCTAATTTTCCCCATCACTAGGAGTGGGAGCTTGGGCCATAAATCAAAATCAGCTTCCTCTCAGGTGGAACGGACATGCTCCAGCGAAGCTGACATGGACTGAAAACTTGGCTGTACAGAAGGCAGCACAGGCAATAATAAACCTTGAGGAAAAAATTAAATACAAAATAAAACCACCGAAGAACTGAGTAACAGCACTGCCATTGATTTTAATGTCCACCTACTGTGTCTAATGCCTTCTCCTCCCTCCCCCAATTCTGGCTGCTGCCTCCTATTGGCTGATCTGAGCTGGAAGCCAAAGGTTCATGGGAAATAGTGTTGCAGCCTCTGAGGTCAGCCTGACAGGGTGCAGATCAGGTGAGGGGAGGAGAGAGTGTCTCCTGGGGAACAGGGAAGACAGGAGCACACATATAAAGACCGAATTTTGGTTATTGAACTGTCATAGAGGTTGTTCTAGAACATTAGTATGTCATGGTAGTTAGCGAGCAATGGATAATCCCCATCTGAAGGTCTTAATAAATTATCAACTATGCTTTATAGTCTAAAGAAGAAAAAAAATTACATTCTTTACAAGAATTAAGACTAAGTTCTAATTCCAGTAAGGAAGTTCTAACTAGAAATATCACATTGGAAAGCTGAATATAATGTCCTAACTTTTAAATTAAATATGTGTTTTCTTATGCTCATTAAAAAAGGTTTACGATAAATCTGATATATTGTGTCAAAGTGCATAAATGAATTAAAATAAACTTAAGTTGAAATAAAGTATAAATATCCTATATTCGCTGTACTATATAGCGCAAAATATTTACATATAAGACTAAGATAAATTACTTTAAATTAAAATTACTCCTTTGAATCCAGGCATTAAAATAAATACATATATCTCTTCTTTATCCCCTTCCCATCCATCCTGAACTTAACAAGCAATCTCATTTTTGCCCTAAAATCACATTTTTCTTACAGTTCTTCTTCCCTTCAAAATATTCCTTGAATCCTTAAAGCCAAAGAAAATACAAAATAGTTCAACCTTGAATTCTAGACATTAGAAAGTACCTTCTTCCCATTATTCTCCCACATAGAGAATGTACTTCAGTGAAACTATGCTGTTTTATACATAAATCTTACACTGCATTTTCCACTCCTGCTCTTTTATCACACCATTACCCTTTGATGTAAAACTGCTTTTCTCCCCACATTTTTCCCCTCTCCAAATTCTACCCTACCCTTCAAGCTCTAGCTAGCTTCACTCTTGCTTATTTCAGAAACCCATTTTTAAGCACTCCAGACAAAAGTGTTATTGTTTCTACCCTAAATGCCTATGTAATTCAACATCTGTCTACACTTATGAATGTATTGTTCACTAGTCCATAAAACTGTGAAAGGCACTTTATACGTTTAATTTTCTAGATTGATTTTAGAGACCTCTTTGTACCATCCTGGCTCTGAGAAAGTGGCTTCCTGGCTTTGGGTATATACTTGATGAATGAAGCTGCAATTTTCCTAACAAGAAAAGTGGGAAATAGTTGGGAAATTATTCAAAAAGGAGTTAATTCCTGGGATTAAAAATGCTTCGTTTTCCTCGTAGGTAGAATCCACCTGTCACATAGCCTCCTTCAGTGATATAATGGTTTGACATTCATTGAGCATAGAAGGTGTGCTTGGCAGTGCCCACAACTCCATGGATAAACCTGGTTTCTATGCATTGAGCTTGAAATGTTCATAATAAAATTAGGGCCAAAAAAGGGTATGAATGACTCAAGTCAAAACAAAATCTTGATTATCACTGAGTTCTTTTTCATTCTATTTGTTCTCTAGTTTTGATTCTCCTTTCTCAGGTCTGAACAACTAACATGACTTTGAAATTACTTTCCCTACCAATGCCTTTTCCTCTACACTTGCTGTCCCCAGCAAAATCATCTATAGCCTAAGCAACCTTTCAACCGTTTGACCAAAGGCTATGACACACATTAACCAACAGGGGGCAGACGCTCAATGCACAGACATGGAAACATGGAACAGACTGATGAATCTCAGAGGGAAGGGAGTAAGGGGGAGGGCAGGAAAAGATTAGCCAAAGATCTTATATGCATACTAGAGGCCCGATGCACCAGTGGGATCCCTAAGCCTGGTATGAGGGGATCGGGTTGAAACAACTACAGTCTGACATCCCCTGAGGGGTCCTGGATTGCGAGAGGGCACAGACCTGGCTGAAGGACCCCACTGGTGCACAAATAGGTGCACAAGAACTCTAGTATATATTTTTCATTCCGGTTTCTCCTCTATTTAAAAACATTAAATACTTTCCAGTAGCTGCTACATGTATTTATTACAGATACTTTCTGGATATTTATGCCACTGTCAGTCCAAATAAATCCCTATTACCTTCTTGACCCATCCATGCTTCTCTTGTCCCCTCAGAATATGGATGGAGAACATTGGTAGTAGCTCAGGAATGTACCAAACACACATCAAGCCCATGAGATCTGCCTCAATGAAACAGCAGTCCCATGAGTGCTTGCTTCTTGATCCCCTCTCTCTTTCTCTCATTTCTGGACTATGTTCTTAGTTTTGTTTCATTTCATAAGCTGATTCCATTTTTAACCTGGGTTTTTTTTTCTTTAAATTTGGTAATCTATCAAGTTGTATTTCTTTCTCTCTCTCCCTCTCCCTCTCCCTCTCCCTCTCCCTCTCCCTCTCCCTCTATTTCCTGTCACATTGACTATCACTTAATAGATGAAAACAAAAAGTTGTCATATAACACAGAGTCTTCAGGTCTCTGAAAATTGATTCCTTGCTTAGCTTTCCAGATACAGCTTAGAAATCTCCCATACTTGAAGTGTAAATTCTGTTCTCCCAAGTTATTTGTTCAACAAATAATTTTTTAAATATATTTTTATTGATTTCAGAGAAGAAGGGAGAGGGAGAGAGAGAGATAGAAACATCAATGATGAGAGAGAATGATTGATTAGCTGCCTCCTGCATTCCCCCCACTGGGGATGGGGCCTGAAACCTGGGCATGTGCCCAGATGGGAAATAAAACTATGACCTCCTGGTTCATAGGTCAGTGTTCAACCACTGAGCCATGCCAGCTGGGCTCAACAAATAATTTTGAGCATTCCCATGTGCCCGTTATTCTACTAGGAGGTAATTCAATGTAAAAGAATCTTGTCATATAAAACTTCTGCCCAGTCTCTACACTCTTTCATCTCCCTATATAGACTCTTCTTGTTTTCCTGCCTACAATTCACTGATATAACTGCTCTTCAGCCATGTACACTCCATTTAAGGGGTTATAAAAATCTTCTCAAAATAATCTAATTTCCAGAAACAGAGATAAAATAGCGGGAGGTTATTTTTTTATATAATAGTCAATTAGGAATACAAAATAAAAATATGCATAGAAAGAAAATATAATGGAAGTTTATTGGAAACCGTATAGCCTCAAAGGCAAAGTGAGCATATTGAATGAGGCATTTGAGAAGGGGATAATGAGTACACTGAGAGCTGGGAACGGATATAAATTTAGTTTTGCATCTCACATAGTGAATTGGGTGAAAATCAAGTAATACTGTAATTCAGGAAAGCTAACACTCTCTATGGCAACTAGACAGTGAGGGTCATGGAAACTTTGCCTGTACTATCCAGTCTAAAAATGCAAATTTTGTAAATTGGACTCATATTGGAAAGTGCTAAAACACCTTAAAGTAGTATTATACTGTTTATTTTGTCTTCTTTAATCAGGTTTTTACCCTTTTACACTTATCTCACTTCAAATATATTTCAAACACTCTAATTTCTTAATTTACAGTCCCTTGGCAAGTTTTAAAATCTGTAAAGCATATAATATAATGAATAGAGGCCAAAAAACAGTTTTTGCTTATAGCACATTAAGTAAAAAAAAATATTTTACAAATGAAAATCGTCCTTCAAAAAAATAGGGCAATTTGCATTAAATAGCTCAGTGAAATTAAGACCAACAAGCAGCCTTTTCCATTAATAACCATATTAGTGAAGCTTTTAAATTCTCTAAAATACGATGATAATTACCACTATTTTTAAGTATGTCCACCTTAATATACAGTTATTATTTCTCCTTTTCATGTAGATTTTGTTAACTAGAAAACCTATTTTAATTATAAATAAAATTATTAGCTTTAACTTTGCTGTTAGTTCAGAAAAACGACTATTTGTGAATTATATATATGAATAACTTATGTTCTTAACTAATGTTCTGCAAGTGTCCCTTAGGAAGGATGTTTGAGAAGGCCTTTGTTAGAATTACATTTATGAAGTTTTGAATGATACCTTTATGGTGCTATGATTTGGAATTTGCTAATATACTATATATATAAATAACTCATCAAAATTAAATATAAATTCATGCCCAGCCAGTGTTCCCCAGTGGTTGACTGTTGACCAAGAACCAGGAGGTCACAGTTCAATTCCCAGTCAGGGCACATGCCTGAGTTGCAGGTTGGATCCCCAGTAGGAAGCATGCAGGAGGCAGTCAGTGATTCTCCCTCATCGTTGATGTTTCTCTCTCTCTTTACTGCTGCCTTCCTCTCTGAAATCTATCTATATCTATATCTATATCATCTATATCTATATCTATATTTATCTATATATATTTTAAACAATTAAATATAAATTCAAAACTATTATCTCAGAGGATCTGAGAAAATGCAGAACAGAAAACCCCAGGAATGTGTCTTTGGAGAAAACTGCACAGAGTTTGCTGAGCAGGGAAACGGGATAGAGCCACAAAGGACCCTGTCCTCCAGTAATACCCAGTTTTACCTCACATCACCATGGCAACCACGGAGAGGACATGCTGAAATTAGCATGTGTATTCCTTATATTGTATATTCATGTTTAGTTCTCCTCACTGAAAAAAAATAATCCGTTTCCCTTTCTGTTTTATTTTAGTTCCATAAGATGGGCAACAATGCATATTTTAGTAGAGGTTGGTTGATTGTGAAATAGTTCCCATAGATCAGAATTTGATTTCTGGTGTGGGCCATTCAATGAATCATTTATTATATCCCGTGCAGGTGTTCATTAGGAAAGCATCATCCTCTAGTGGAAAGAACAGCTATTCTCTCAAGATCATTCAAGTGCAAAATTGCATTAGGGACAATGATAAGGGATTAAGTGACCATGAGTGCTATCTTTATGCCTTATGTTCTAAGCAATAGAAATGACCTTTATAGTCCCCATGTTCCCAGCAATAATGGATCGTCCTCTCAAACCGGATCCAGGGTCATCAGCATAGCCAGACAGCATCACACGCCAGGGCAGAGCCCTCCTCGGCACTCAATACTGGTCCACAGTGTTTCTCTTTTCCCCGTCATCAGCCCCTTGACGTTCCCAAAAGGACTATTTCAAAACCTCTCCACCATCCGCATATTTAATCCCATGGCTTTATCTTTGCCCTTGTGACCTACACTCCTACTTCATATATAAAATTAAAATTCATGAACAAATAGCAGTTTTAATCCCTGAACCTTTAAACCTATCCGTTCTGACTTAGTTACTGACGTCTTTGTTTATAGACAAAACAACACATTCTCTCCCTTCTTTACAGGACAGTTTCTTCACTCACACATTCTCTCCCTTCTTTACAGGACAATTTCTTCAGTCACACATTCTCTCCCTTCTTTACAGGACAATTTCTTACAAGGCTTTTTGTATAATCATATTCTTTCCTTTATCTTATTTTTTTATTTGTTATACAGCACACTGCCATCAGGAATAGAATTCCACCAACTCATTGAGGAATCTGTCTTGAGGTCCCAAATGACTTCCATGGTGCTCATTTGAAAGAGACATTCAAAGCATCGTGTTGCTCGACTTTCATCAATACATCCTATGTCTGAGGATTCTCTTCCACTCAAATCAGGGGTGAGGAACCCTTTCCCTGCCAAGGGCCATTGGGATATTTATAACATCATTCACTGGCCATACAGAATTATCAACTTCAACATTCGACTGCTCTGTTTGGTCAAACCGTCAATTCACTCACCCCTAATGCCTTGGCAGAGCCAGGCCAAAAGATGTCATGAGCCTTATATGGCCCACGGGCAGAAGGTTCCCCACCCCTGACTTAAACGATGACCCTTCTTTCTTTTGTAACACTGAACACTGTGATTTTCTCTTCCTTTAGTTCCTAGTTACCTTCTCTCTTTGTTTCTTCAATGCTCTCAGGATTCATATCTCTGCCCCAGGCTCCCGGCTCTCTGAATATGCAAGAGTACTTTAATGTTATTATCCAGTACTTTAATTGTCCTCACTGGCATAATGCCTTGTAGCCTAAGTGTAATAAAAGTAGTAACTGTTACCAAGGCGATGGTAGTATTACATTGTACTCAGAGTACCTTGAAATTGTTAATGAGCGCCTCAGTTAGGTGATTAAATTTCAAAATCTGCATCTCTTAGTGCTCTAAGAAAGTGAAAAAAAGAAAAAGAAAAGGTCAATAAAAAAACCTGTGTGACTTAAAATCATCAAGAGGCATAACTTACAATGTGAGATATGACATAGGTAGAGTAGTAACTACATTTTGTGTGTGTGCGCGCATGTGTGTGTATATCAGTCAAACACACTTTCTCTTAAAGGCAGCATATTCTAGGGAAAGACACACACACATATACACACCCTTCCTAAATAATGCGTGACACAATGTGAAATGCGCAATGAATAGGAGGTAATAGAATTTAAAAAGAGTGATTTTAACTTACTCTTGAGAAATTGGGGAGGGTTTTACTGGGTTCATAGTCAAATTTTAATCATTAACATATATGTTCTTTTTAAATAAATGTACCTTTGACCAAGTAGCATTCTACTTGAGTCTACACCAAGTACGAAAACTTGAACACATAAAGACAATTGGTATTTTGTTTTTACAAATTCCGAGGATGTAAGTATCAACCCTGCTAACTGAATTGATGAGGAGACGAATAAACGTGAAGCTGACTTCCGGACATCTATGTGGGTGTATCCTCTGACACTGTTCCTCATCACTTACGTACAATAGACATTCTCCTCTGTGTCACTTAGTTGCGTTATAATCATGGTCCTTCCACCGACATTATTCTCACAATGGTGTGTTCTGGTTCTAATATCTTAATTTCTTCCTTGCTCACGCAGGGTTCCATCGCACACATTAAATGGAGATATTGAATGTTGAAAGACTTGTATTGGAAAAGATGGTAAAAAGAGCTGTCAGGAACCCACGCTCAGGATTATGTACTAACCATTAAATTCATATCATAAAGTTGTATGAGACAGGAACGGCTGAAACCAGGAAGCAGATGGTGAAGTTGGGAGGCAAACACAATACTGCAAGGAAGACATTGTAACAGCTGATGCAGACGTGTCTGCCATTGGCAGCCACTGCAGTTTAGCTGTAATTGCCATTTTAATGCTGTCGATATGTCACTCTACAAGCTTTTGCCATCATTTCCTGGAAAGAAATTTCCTATAGCAAACACATAGGAAGTACAATACGCACTCCCAGAACTGGCCAGAGTGGAATTTACACAATAGACTGCGCATGTTCTTGTCTAGGAATCAAGTTTGGGAACATTGCTCTGCTTTGTGAGTTTTATATTTTTAATTTTTTAAATGTACATATAGCTTTGCCACAATGAGTTTTATGATAGCGAGAAGACAAGGCACTTTCATCAGCATATTAAAATAAAAACTGGTAGTGATATCACCTCATGAAAAACATATTGAAGCCATTTTTCTTCATCTCTAATGTTTCTGAGACTTCAACTATATTCTAGTGTAACTTTCACTGCACTGAATGTTTGATATTTAATGATACACAGGATGTAACCACCTCTACTTCCCTAAGGGAATAATTTTAGGGGGGGGAGGGCTATAAAAGAAATTATTGAGGGTGTATGGGCATAAAAGGAGAGCCAATAAAATTCCCAGGCTCAAGTAGGTATTCAGGGAGAAAAATTATGTTAATTATTCCGTAATATAACATGCATTTTTCCTATGTTTTAATGAGAAAGGACATTGTTTATAACAAGAATTAGACTGCAGCTGAATATATACTTTACACATTCTCAGCAGCTTTTGTTATTTTGCACATACTAAGTGTTTCTTCCTTTTTTCCCAATCCCTATCTATAATCATAAAAGCATAATATGCTAATTAGACCAGCCGTCCTTCTGACATCCTTCCGAATGACCTTCTGAACGAAGCCAGGGCTGAAAGGGCAGGCCGGGTCCCGGGTGCCAGAGGGAAGCCAGTGCCGACAGTCGGGGGAAGGAAGGTCTATTCTTGCACGGGCCTCTAGTATTTCTAATACTTTAATTCAACTGTATATGCTCTTAACATTGCTTATAGTGCTTTTAGAATTAAGATGGAAATAAGAAAAATATTGTTGATGATTTAAAATTAATTTTAAATATCTTTGACATTTTTAAATGTTAATAAACAAAATATTTGTAGGTATTAACATAAAATAATTTATATTTCTTTTGAAATTAGCTTCCTCTTGTTTATTAAAGGAAACAGTCCTCTTATAATGTATTAAGCTGATTGGGTTTCAGAAAAGGATGTTTTATAATATGAGAAATTCATTTACATTTTAAAAAGGCAAAAGCAAGTGAAATGATACTAAATTATTTGAATAGTAATGTTTAGGTGACTGTATTTTTACCTTACCATGCTTTTCATACTTGCCACAATTATATAATATTTCTGGGAGTTGACCCTTACGTCTGATACAGAAAACAGACTGTTGGGTAAAATTAACTTTTCTAATTAACCTCTCTAATTACCCAGGTTATGGTCCTGTCATTTGTATAGGGCATTTGGTAGTGTAGAAAGCAATGAATTCTTCCCTTTCTGGGGAGCAGTGAGCCCTATCCTTAACAGGTAGCACCCAAAATATCCTTTAATTTTCAGTTCCTGTTTAAGTACATTATTATCCTTCAGTATTTTTGCTTCTAATTCAGATTTAAGAGCAAATTTTTTATTTAACAGACATAGGGATGCATTATTTGTTCTCACATATTTCAACCATTATATTTCTCGAATTTAATTATAAATGTGACTTTTTCATTACTTCTGGTGATGCTCATTAATTCAAGTGGAAATTATTTTTTTCTAGTTCATATACTTGTTTTTCAAATAGAACTCTGTGACTTGTGAAAAATATTATTGTTGGTACTCAAAATGAACAAAATGAACTTGTGGCCTCATTAATTTCTTTAAGAAATTAAGCTAATTACCCCATATTGGTGTTTTTCATCATGTATTATTTCTAGAGGAAATAAATACTGCCCGCAGAGTATTAAAAAGAGAGTAAAAATGTCTTCCTTAAAATGGGTCTACCATTTTAGTCTAGTTTAAAATTTGATCTAGATGGATGGATTTAACTACAAATATTACAACCAGCAATTTATGGCATTTAGCAGTTTTTATAAACTTTTTTATAATTCTGTTTATTTTTTTAAATTAAGATAGCTGTAATCATCTCTTAAGAACTATAGTGAGGATTTTAATAAATTTAAAATTGTCAACGTTTTGGCTACTATAGTACACTAGAGGCCTAGTGCAAGGATTCGTGCACCGGTGGGGTCCCTCAGCCTGGCCTGTGGGGATCAGGCTGAAACTGGCTCTCTGACATCCCCTGAGGGGTCCCGGATTGCAAGAGGGCTCAAGCCAGGCTGAGGGACCCCACCAGTGCACGACTGGGGCTGAGAAGGGACCATGGAAGGGCTCCAGGGCATGTCTGACCCACCCATCTTGCCCAGTCCTGATCAGCTGAATCCCAGCAGCAAGGTAAACTACCAGTCGAAGCGTCTACCCCCTGGTGGTCAGTGCCTGTCATAGCAACTGATTGGACAATCGAATGAAGGTTTGAAGGGACAATTAGCATATTAGGCTTTTATTATATAGGATGCCTATTGCTACCATATATCAGCATGGAAAATGGTGACTACCCTGAAATTTAAGGAAGCCTACCTGAGATTAATACAATTTTTTTTGTGGTAATAATAATGTATTTTCTATAATGCTATAATTTACATCACTCTTTTTGAACTATTTTGATAAAACTCAAGAAATAAAAGGCAGCATGAATTTATTTTTCCTCCATATTGAAAGCCACCCAACTTTGAAAATTATGAACTTTAGCCCAGCCAGTGTGACTCAGTAATTGAGTGTGGACCTATGAACTGGGAGGTCATAGATTTTATTCCTGGTCAGGGCACATGCCTATATTGCAGGCTCGATCCCCAGTGTGGGTCGTGCTGGAGGCAGATGATCAACAGTTCTCTCTCATCATTGATGTTTCTCTCTCTCCCTCCCTGTCCCTTTATCTCTGAAATCAGTAAAATGATGTATATTTTAAAATATATGAACTTTATAGCCAGGGTAAGCTCCATGATGTGGAAGTAACACAGTAAAAAACATGTTCCAAGTTTTGGGCCTTTGTTTACTGAGTGATAGTGTCAGCTATGCCTCCCCTGGTAGGCCACTTGCTGGACCTCACAATTCTAAAATTATATCTTGACTTTCTTGATTATTATTTAAAATATTGCATTTATTGTTACTCTCCTGACTTTATTGGATTAGAAGAACAATTTCTTCCTCTTACTCCAGGTAAGCTATGTTGGCGTGAAAAAAAAATCATCCCTTGTAGAGTGGACAGGGCCTTATGGTCTAAGAAGGAGCTCAGTGTGTGTGCTGCTGCCTGGCATGGGCCTTCTGTTTAAAAGGGTTCTTACTCATTGAGAATCCCAGTGTCAGTCTGAAAATTAACTACTGCTAACCTCCAAAGAGGATGATTGGCTTATCATGTGATAGACGCATGTGCCTTTTATAACATACCCAATTTCATTATCTCTAATAATAATAAAAGCTAATATGCTAATTAGACCAGACAGCCAAATGACCTTCCGGACATGCTTCCACATGACCTTCTGGATGAAGATGGGGCTGCAAGGGCCGAAGCAAGCCACTTCGGCTGCGAGGGCCAAGTCCCTTGCACCAATTTCATGCATCAGGCCTCTAGTCACTCTATAAGTTTTACAATGTGTTACATTTACAACTAAAATAATTTCTAATTTTAAATAAAATCGGTCTCTTAGAGAAATAACTTTCAAAAATTCGCCACCACATATATACATACATGTATATATTTTGATGTCCATGTACATATGTACTGATAGACATATTTCCATTGCATAAAGTCTTCCCTGAGACAAAGCTACCATTCTTCTTATAAATTGAACTAGAGGCCCGGTGCACGAAATTCGTGCACGGAGTGGGGGTGGTGGTGTCCCATAGACCAACCTGCACCCTTTCCAATCAGGGACCCTTTGAGGGATGTCCGACTGCCCATTTAGGCCCGATCCCACCGTTGGGATCGGGCCTAAACGGGCAGTCGACGTCCCTTTCATAATCCAGGACTGCTGGCTCCTGACCTCT
>PVJC01001554.1:6651-91782 GCA_004026665.1 Murina feae
TTGTCTTTTGCTCTTGGCATTTAATTATGATGTGTCTTGGTGTGGTCCTTCTTGGGTTCCTTTTGTTTGGGGTTCTCTGCACTTCCTGGGCTTGGAAGTCTATTTCTTTCACCAGGTGGGGGAAGTTTTCTGTCATTATTTCTTCAAATATGTTTTCTATATCTTGCTCTCTCTCTTCTTCTAGCATCCCTATAATTCTGATGTTGGTACACTTGAAGTTGTCCCAGAGACTCCTTACACTATCTTCATATTTTTTGATTCTTTTTTCTTTTTGATTTTCTGGCTGGGTGGGTTTTGCTTCTTCATATTTCATATCTTTGACTTGATTCTTGCAATCCGCTCGCCTGCTGTTGGATCTCTGTATATTATTCTTTATTTCAGTCAGTGTATGCTTAATTTCTAGCTGGTCCTTTTTCATATCCTTGAGGGTCTCACTACATTTATCAGCAGTCTCTAGAAAATTCTTGAAAAACCTAATAACTATGGTTTTGAACTCAATATCCAGTCGTTTGTGTTCCTCCATTTCTGTCATTTGTGACCTGTTTCTTAGTCTCCGCATTTTGGCTGCTTATTGATAGAGTGGCTTTCTGTGCTAGATGTCCTATAGGGCCCAGTGATTCAGCCTCCCCAATTACCTGGGGTGGACACTCTTGTTGTACGCCTTTGAAGGCTGGGTGCACAGTCTTGTTGTAGTTATCACTGGGGGGTATCACTGGGAGGAAATGACCTGCAGGCCTTTCTCCTCGTTTTTTGGGGTTTAGCTCTTTTGGCGTTCTGTCCCAGCTGCAGGCCCTTAGGTTATGCTGAAGGTAGGCAGGTGCACAGCTTGGGTGGGGTTGTAGGTGGGGTGGGGCGGGGTCTCAGAATCACCGGGGCGAAGCAACCCACAATGGCTGCCCCTCCGCTGACTCCGCAGCTTCTCCCGGATTTGGCGCCTCCAAGCCCTGGGATCTGTGCGCCCCAGAGTCCCGAATCTCCACGTCAGTGATCGCTGCGAATAGCTCTGCTAGAACACCACTGGTCTTCTGCCCCATTGCCCTACAGCCCGCATCGCATTCAGTGTGATCCTGGAGTTTATAATCTTCTTCCAAGCTGCAGATCCAATCCCAGCTGCCGCCACCCTTTCACCCGCGCCACCTCTGTTCCTCGCATCCGTACCTCTCAGTTTTGGTGCCAGGAGCTTCTACTCAGTCTCAATGCAACTCCTTCTCTTGCCTTCTAGTTGTAAAGCTTCCCCTCCCTTGGTTCTGGAGGATGGCCGTTTATCTGTATAGTTAGTTGTATTTTTATAATGTAGTTGTGGAGGCTGTGCATTTAGGTATATACCTCATGCTTCCATCTTGGTTCTCCTCATCTCCTCTTGAAGTGAATTGTAAATCATTGCAAGATTGCCATGGGGTTCGATCTACTTCAGTTGTTAGATCTGGAACCTTTGACTATCGATATGATGATTTTTACCCACTATAACCATAAAAGTTAATATTTTGGGTGCCAGGTTAATTTATGAAAATAAAATACAAATAAGCCTTTAGGTAGACTAAATCTTTTTAAAACAAAACAAAACAACACCATGAGCATCTCATTATGTGTGCATGTATGTGTAAAATAAGAAAGGGGGGAATACAAACATTTCTAAAGCTTTGGGAAAGGTATTACATTTTTAAAAAAATTTCAGTTTTCTGTTTTTTATAGTCCCCTCTTATTTATTCAACTCAGGATCTGAGAACAAAGATATATTATTAGCATCTAATAGTGTGTGGCATAGAATTGTGTTGAAGAATGTATGAAAGAATGAAAAAAATTAGCAACTAAATAAATGAATTATTACTCCTACAGTCATCAACGTTTAACTACACATTATGCCTGTTTTCCGTGAGAAAGATAGTTATAGTATTTATTTTGGTATAAAGGTCTTGCATTATACTGGAAAATAGAATTTTATCTCACACTTATCTCTTATCAGAATTGGAAAAAAAGATTGAAAGGCATGTAGCTTCTAAAATTAGTTTTAATAATTTGAGAAGTTTGAATGTTGCAAACATTTCATTGAAATAATTGGAGACAATTCATAGTTCAGTGAGCATAATCACTGCATTTGCAGCTGACCCTTATTAGCTACCTCTTAAGTAGGACTTGCTGATAATTTGTCATAGAGGTTAGTTGCTTCCCCAACCCATATTCTCCTCAAACTCCTGATTCTTATCTGGGCACATGGCCACTCTTGTGGCTTGATAAAATGATAGGACACAACTCTGGCCAAAAGAGAAATGAGTGGAAATGTTCTATGGTAGTTTCTGGGAAAACTAACTTAGCAGATAGATGATGCATGCCTTCTGCCCCTTTTTCTTCTACTCTTTTTCCATCTTGCTGTGTGGAATTTTGATTGGGGTAGCAGGAGCTCTGGTCATCACCTTGGATCATGACTCCATAGGAAAGGCAGAGCTATAACTTGGAAGGAGACTGGGCCACATACCAGCCTTTGACTGCCTAAGTCTTGACTTTTTTAGTTGACAGAGATATAACCTTTATCTTGTTTAAGCTTGAGTATCTTGTTTAATTTTTCATGTCTTTGTTTCCTGAAGTCAGACCTCATCCTAGCTGACACACTATTTTACTTCAGACCAGTTCTAAGTCTTATGACTTCATTGTTCATGGGAGGATTGATCTTTGTATTTTTATTTATTCACATTTATCTAATCACTTTCTCTTATCTTGGAGTTCTGTGCCAGGATTGGCTTCATTTTTGGAAATATTTGACCTAAGAAATTGTACTAGATTGTCTACAGTGGTACAGGGTTAACATAAATTATTCAACTATTTTGAGGGAAACAGCTAGATTCTAAATTCTAGAATGTCAGCATCATCCTTCTGTCATAAAGCCTAGAACCCTTTCATGGTACCTGAGTATATTTGGCTCTTCCTTCTACATAATCCTTGCAGATGGGGAAGCAACTTTTTAGGGCCATTGGGAAGAGAGGCACATCTGTTATGTAGTGCTCCATGTGGATATTTGATGCCCAGGAGCTTTGGGGGCCCCGCACCTGGTGAGAAAGCTAATTATAAGTCACTGTTGAGCAGGAGAGATTTTTCTTGCCTCTCTTGTTCTTTTGGCTCAAGCTGACTTTTTAAAATTAATCATTGTAGTGGCTTGTATAGACTTCCTCACAAAGTGTTAGCTGTTGCTTTGTTTTAGGGTAGATATTTGAGTGCTTGACATCTGCATCTAGAAAGGCTCATCCATTGAATCTTGAAGTTGAGGGAGGTAAGATGTTTTATGTCCCATAGACTTTATGTCCACAAATCTGTGAATTGATCTGTGTTAGCCTGTGGATTTGGGATCCACTTTGACCTTCCAACTGTGACATCTCTTGTAGATGAGAACAGAGAAATTCAGAGAGAGGAAAGGGTATGTTTCATTTTCTATAATAGTTATTGTAGTGATTGTTCTTTTAATGAAGATTGTGAACTTGTCAACCTACAAAGTTTGTTTGTGTTTTCCCAGAGACATGGTGTCCTGGTTGAGGGCATATTTCAAGGGCTGTGAGGGAAATAAAGGAAGGTGATCATGATAAAGAACAGCTAAGAACATGGAACTGAAAGTGAAATACCCAGAACTAGTGACACATTCCTCTTGCTTTCTAGAGTTGGTTTCCAAAAGAATGTACCACAAAGGTCTGGGCCAGTTTTGTGAGAAAAAGATCCAAATATCTAGGACAGATGTCAGTTATGGGAATGGTCACTACCCTATCATTGGAACTGGCTATTATTAGTTGGGGCACATTTTCCATCGTTCACACTTACTCTTCATATACACCTAAGTCTGTATTGTCAAAGCTAAAAGTCTTTGCAGGTTAATTCTTGTAACTCCATCTTCCACTGGAGAGTGGGTCATGTGAAGTACTTTTGCTTGGCAGAAAGCCCTTTTTTTTGCTGATGGGGCTGAAAGGGTAAGCTTAAAATTCAAAGACGTGTTATCTATGACTAAGCTTTTTGAAAGCATAGCACTACAGAATTCTAACAAGTGTAGTGTCCATGTTGCCATTAATTATAAGACATGTATTAGACCAGTGTAAGAAGTGAGGCAGAATAAGAATCCTGGGTATTATAATAAAGTGTTGGTATATTTATTTCTCTGATGCTATCATTATTAGAATACCTAGAATTCTATATAAACACCCATTCTTTAAAGTACTATTGTAGTCATTTAAAGGAACCCTGAGTGATTCTTTTCCTAAGTTTTTTAGTTTGGATTTTCATACCTTCAAACATTGTCAACATGTCAAATATTAGTATACAAAATGGCATAAACTATTTATTGAGTGTTTGCTTTTGTTCTAGGGAATTCAAATAGCTGAGAAGCCTATTAGAAACAGTGGAAAGAGCTTTATTAGTTGTAGATATAATAATAAATGCTAGAAGCCAAGAAGTCTTGGTGTCCAGCCATTAACTGGCTCTGTGGCCATGGTCAAGTCATTGAGCCTTCCCAGACCCAGGGTTCTTCCTTATTCTATAAAAAGAAAGTTGCATGAATGGCATCTGCGATTCCAACTTTGAGATCTAGGGATGTTTTGCCTTAAATGCATTCTGAGAAGGTCTCTGCCCTCAGGAAATTTAGCTTTTTTCCAGATTTTCTTATTTCTGTTTGGCTCAGTTCCAAAAGTAATAGGTGCTTGTTGTTTATAAAGGCAAATAAAACTGGGACATGTATTGTACAGAAAGGAAAAAAGTTTCCCTAATCCCACTCTCTGAGAGATAATCATTCTTAAAATAAGTATATAATTATCTTGACTTATTTCTATATATATATATCAGTATTTTTTGTGTGTATATGTATATCTCTATATATCTTACTCATACTAAACTAAAACTTGATTTTTTTTCACATAACAGTTGAGTATTGGGTATCTATTTTTGTCAATACATATAAAACTACCTTATTTTTAAAATGTCCTCATAGAATGTCACTAACTAAAATTCGAGACACACCAAATATACACTTGGACCAAATGGTCAAGTGTTAAAATCATATTTAGCAGAAGGTAAAGTGAAATATTACTGTTGTAGAATGGACTTCCAAAATACAAGAAAAACATCTGAAAATTGATAAACCTGTTTAAATTGTTTTTAAAATATATTTTTATGGATTTCCGAGAGAAAAGCAGAGGGGAAAGAGAGAGAGAGAAACATCAATGATGAAAAAAAAAATTAAAAAAAGAGAAAAAAAAAAGAAACATCAATGATGAGAGACAATCATTGATTGGCTGCCTCCTGCATGCCCCCTACTGGAGATTGAGCTTGCAAGCCAGTCATGTGCTCTTGACCAGAATTGAACCTGGGACCCTTCAGTCCTCGGTTGACACTCTATTCACTGAGCCAAACCAGCGAGGGCTATTGAAAAAAAATTTTTTTAAAAAAACCCCAACTTTGTGATGTATTTTATTTTTATTTTTAAAATATATTTTATTTTATTTTTTATTTTTTAATATATTTTATTGATTTTTTACAGAGAGGAAGGGAGAGAGATAGAGAGTTAGAAACATCAATGAGAGAGAAACATCAATCAGCTGCCTCCTGCACACCCCCCACTGGGGATGTGCCTACAACCAAGGTACATGCCCTTGATCGGAATCGAACCCAGGACCCTTCAGTCTGCAGGCTGATGCTCTATCCATTGAGCCAAACTGGTCAGGGCTGAAATTTTTTTATAGTAGTTTTTGATAGCCAGATTTAATTTTGATGATGTGCAGACATTCTCATTTCTCACCACTGTCTTTTGTTAGATTGTCCCCGCCGTCATTCTACTGTACATTTGGGATGCTAAGTAAATGGTGGCTTTCAGCTGAGGTGGGTAGAGGAGCGAGATGTTTGGTGGTACTTAGCAGTTAAACTTGTCCTCTATTTAATGGTAACTAGGTAAAGAGCAGGTTATAGACCAGGTAAAGACTTATCTCTTCATTAAACCCTAGCCTTGGAGATTTGTTTGCGGACCATGAGTTTCATGGAAGGAATCCCAGAAATTTAAGCATTGCACACGTCTTGAAACATTTGTTCAGAGTATTTTCAGAAGCATATGTAAGATTGCTGCCATCCCACATGGCTAATTGTCCAACATCTTTGCTGCTTCACACACAATTAATCAATTGAAAAAAAATCTGTCATTAATTTTGCCTTTAGAAATGGGACTTTAGAGCAATGTAATTGACTTTTAAATTATAACAAAATTGTTTCAATGTCACCTGCATCTCAGATTTCATTGCATGCTCACCAAACTCAGCATTGTGACTGGAATAGAATTGTGAGACTTTTTATTATGTAAAAAAATGTGAACTCTCAAGGTACATCAATTTCACTTTTTTAAAGCATATTCTAGTGAACAAATTTTGTGTTTGGTAAGCTATTATTGGATTTAGTAGACTGCTACTATAAAATGGAAGAGTCTGGATTTTTGTTGCTGCTGTTCAAGCAGCCTGTCTAACAGGTACTCGCAGCTCTTCCATGTCCTGTGAGGACATTGTATGAGTTCCACTGCCTCTTGGAAGCCATGGAATTAGTCTTTGGCTGAAGAAGAGGGAAGAGAGTGCTGTATTCCTTTAATGACTCCCCGTTCTGGTCAGTCCACTGTGCTGTAATTACTTTCTGAACATCCAGCTGGTGAGTGCTTACGAAACTTTGAATGCTTATGACTCCCCAGGCACGCTCCTTTCACCATTTGTTCTGTTGTCGACAATAGCTGGCTGTCACTGTACGCTACTGGTTTCCATTCCATACTTACTCAGCTGGCGACACTGTTAGTGAGAGACCAGGAGCCCTCAGAAGGGGAATAAAGCAGGAGCAGGATCGAATCACTGCTCATGTACTGTGCAGTCACACCTCACGAGTGTCTCCAGTTGTCTCTGTGTGTGCACATGTGTGATGTGCAAGACATGGGATGGCATATTTGGTAACACTGCCATTTCTTTTGTGCAAGTCGTAGTAAACTTCAGGAAGAATTTCGGTAAGGTTTTGTGGAAGCATTCTTAAGTCTAGGATTCATCATTTTGCTAAGTGTGAACACCTTTTATTCAGTGAGAGGATTAGAGGGGTTGCCATTCCTCAGCAATCATTTTAACAAGCTTATTCTTCAAAATTACCCATTTTATGCTTTATTTATTGGGGTTTTAAGTTGTGTTGTTTTGAAGTTTGATAACTGTAAACAGATGTGTTTTAGGTATTTCATTTTCCTCAAAGTTTTTTTCCTGTGGTTTTAAAAAATGTGTATGCTTTATTTTATATGAATTGAAGATGACTTCCTGGCTGTCAGTGTGTGTGTGTGTGTGTGTGAGAGAGAGAGATTTTATAGTTTTTCCTAGTCTTGAAATTTTCACATTGCAAAATCGCAAAATCCAAGTCTGATAACTTCAATACCTTGTTTATTTTCCTTTTTCTTAGTTTTATATTATCTCAGTCTCATCTCTTGATAAGCCTGCTGGTTTTTAATGAATTTTGGACACAGTGTATAAAAGATGGTAGAGATCACTTTAGGCTATGCCATTTTCTTCTGAAAAGAATTTCTTTTGCTTCCTATAGGCAGAATCAGAGATTGATCTGATTCA
The DNA here is from genome assembly GCA_004026665.1 of Murina feae. Taxonomy (NCBI): domain Eukaryota; kingdom Metazoa; phylum Chordata; class Mammalia; order Chiroptera; family Vespertilionidae; genus Murina; species Murina feae. The sequence goes on from PVJC01001554.1 coordinate 14,244, forward strand.
CAGACTTGCCTCAGAGTTTTTGGGGTCTGGCATATTCCCACGTCATCCCTATGCTAAGATGTGGTTGTCAGGGGTCCCACATGTAAAGCCCCGGTTTTTTAAGGCTGTCTCGTTCACAGGCCCTGAACTGCAGTGTTTGTTCGCCCAATGCCGTAAGACTGGCAGGAGGTCTCCGCAGCTTCACAGCCTCCCTGGTCGTTATTTTATGCTCAGTTTTTCAGGCTCTCAGCACCCTCCACCCCTCCCCCCTCTTTGGAAATTAACAAATGCCTCAAAGGAAAAAGCAGTTCTAAATATTAGACTTGCCTCCATGTGCTTTTTCTCTCTAGACCTTTGTCCCTTAAGTTCTCACTGCTATGGTAGCCCTCTAATGTCTGCAGATAGATTCTTTCTTTTTTCTTTTTTTTTTTGCCCCAGTGTTCCTAGTTCTTAGCAAGAAGATTAGTTTGCAACAGGCTTTTTAGCCATTGTTGGAATCTTACCTGTATTTGAAAGTAAATATTCAGATATTAAATGCCTTTGTTTGCATTGCTGATTATTATATACTAGTATAGTAATTTATGCAATCATAGGATTATTTATAATATAGAAGTTCAGGAATGCCAAAAATAAGGTATTCAGCTATTTGGTTAAGTTTTAAAAATCTACCGGATTGATTTTTCAAAAGAATGTCTCTGATTTTGCCAGGACGGGAGTGGGGCAGACGGGTAGGGCTTAAGCCTCCAGTGCGTGTGCCCCAGCCATTGGGCATTTTGCAGGCCGCAGCCTCCGCAGTGCGGGAGGAGCTGTTTTCAGACTGGCCACACCTCCTTCAGAGTGGGGGTCCCCGCTGGAGTGCCTGACCAGCCTGGGTGAGTGGCTGATGGCTATTTGCAGGCTGGCCACACCCCTTTCAAGATGAAAGGGGTCCTGCTGGGGTGCCTGGCCAGCCTGAGTGAGGTGCTGATGGCTATTTGCAGGCTGGCCAAGCCCCCCAGCAGGAAGCCTCACCCAATGAGGGTGTGGCCATCTTGGGTGAGGGGCTTATGGCTGTTTGCAGGTTGGCCACCACCCCCAGTGACTCAAGCTCCCAGTGAGGCTGCCTGGAAGCAGGTATCTGGGATTTATTTATCTTTTATAACTGAAACTTTGTTGCCTTGAGTGGAGGCCACAGCCTGCCAGGGCAGGCAGGAAGCTTGGCTTCCTCCATCGCTGGAGCAACCAAGTCTCCTGCTTGCTCCAGCTCCCTGGCTGCCAGCTGCCATACTGGTTGGGTTAATTTGCATATAGTCACTCTGATTGGCTGGTGGGTATGGCTTGGGGCATAGCGGAGGTGTGGTCAATATGCATGTTTCTCTTTTACTAGATTAGACTAGTGTCTAGGTGCATGAAAATCATGTATGGGGTGGGGTGTCCCTCAGCCTGGCCTGCACCCTCTCCAATCTGGGACCCCTTGGGGGATGTCCGACTGCCGTTTTAGGCCCAATGCCCAGCAGTTGGACATCCCTCACAGGGATCGGGCCTAAACTGGCAGTCGGACATCCCTCTCACAATCTGGGACCGCTGGCTCCTAACCACTCACCTGCTGCCTGCCTGATCACCCGTAACCACTCTGCTTGCCGGCCTGCTTGCTCCAACTGCCCTCCCCGCCCCTGGCCTGCTTGTTTCCAACTGCCCCCTTCCCCCTGCTGACCTGATCACCCCCCACTTACCCCTGCCAGCCTGCTCACCCCCAACTGCCCACCTCTGTGTCCTGCTTGCCCCCAACTGGGCTGCCCCCCTGCCAACCTGATCATCCCCAACTTCTCTCCCCTCCTTGCCTAATCGCCCCTAACAGCCTCTGCTTCAGCCTCACCACCATGGCTTTGTCTGGAAAGACGTCCATAAGGTCTCCTGGTCTAATTAGCATATTACCCTTTTATTAGTATAGACTAGAGGCCCAGTGCATCATGTGTGAGTAGCTTGCCGCCGCTTGTTGCTTGTCGCTGCTCATTGCTTGGTGCCCCACCTGCTGCTTGTCAACCCCCACCCACTGCTGCTCGGGCCACCGCCCCACCTGCTGTTCATTGCTTGCTGCCCTGCCCACCCTGGCCACTGCTGCTCATCAATCGCCATCCTGCCTGCCACTGCTCGCAGGCCTCGAGGGCAGAAGTGAGGGACTGAGTGGTAGTTAATGCACCTCATGGTGACTGGTCAAGCGGTCATTCCAGTTGTTATGCTATGGTCCCTGGCCTTTAATTATATAAGATAGATATATATTATATAGGATAGATATATAAGATAATATATATTAGGTGCTCTTTTTAAAAATAAATTTTTAATTGACTTTAGAGAGGAAGGGAGAGGGATATACATATATATGTAAATGATGAGAGAGAATCATTGATTGGCTGCTTCCTGCATGCCCCTTATTGGGGACCAAGCCCGAAACCCAAGCATGTGCCCTTGACTGGAACTGAACCTGGCACCCCTCAGCCTGCAGGTTGATGTTCTTCCCATTGAGCTAAACCATATTTCTTATTCTCACCCCCTTTCTTGTTTTTCTGTTAGTTGGTTTTATTCTGATTGATTTGCAAAAACTCTTGTTATATAAGAGATATTAGCTCTTTGCCCATGTATGGTACAAATGTTTATTACCAGTGAATATGATTTGTATGACTGTTACATTTTAGGATTTATTGAGGTTTATGTGATATATATATATATCTCCTACCTAATAAAAGAGTAATATGCAAATTAGATGTCACTGTCACCAAGATAGCCACACCCATAGCCACAAGACGGTGGCACCCATAGCTACATCCTGTCTAACAAGAGAGTAATATGCAAATTAGGTGTCACTCCATCACAAAGATGGCTGCTCCCATGGCCACAAAATGGCAGCACCCATAGCCACAAGATGGCGGCACCCAGTCCGGCTAAGCCCCACCACTGAAGTGATAAGGCCTGTTAGCCAGGCAGGTGGCAGGGGAGGTGGGGGGAAGAACAAGCAATCAGAGAGGGCTGAGGCCTCAGGCATGGGCAAAGTAGGAGCCAGTGATCGGAGGGGGCAGGGGCAGAGCCGGTGATTGGAGGAGTATGAAGTTGCCCTACCCAGGCATAAGGTCAGGGCCAGAGATTGCAGGGGTCCCCTGCCTAGGCCCACAGCCTTGGCCATAGGCTGCAGTGGGGCAGGAGCAGAGCCAGCGATTGGAGGGGAAGGGGCGGAGCCTGTGATCACAGGAGCTGGCAATGCCGGGGCCTGGGGGTCCCCTGCCAAGGCCTGTAGCCTTGGCCAGAGACTGCCAGTGGGGCAAGGGCAGAGCCGGCAATAGCAGGAGGCAGGGTCAGAGCTGGTGATCATAGAGGCCTGGGCTCTATGAAGCCGGCAATTGGAGGGACTTGGAGGTCTTCTGCCCAGGCCTGCAGCCTCAGGCAGAGACTGCAGGCCTGGGCAAGATCGGAGCCAGTGATTTCAGAGGTCTGGGGGTCTCCTGTCCAGGCCTCTATCCTTGGCCAGAGGTTACAGGCCTGGGCAGGGGTGGAGCTGGGATTTGAGGGGCAGGGGAGAGCCAGTGATCAGAATGAACTACAGAGGAAACACCTTTTTTTACAGCTCATTGGCTAAGTTCCAAGTATGCCTCTGGTGATATTCTTGATAACTTGGGTAATAAGAATCCAAAAAGGCAATCTGGGGTTTTTCCACCACACTCCTGGAGAAAAAAAATGAAGGCCCACTGCTGGAGGGCTAAGAAATGTCATATCCTGCCCTAGCTGTTTTGGCTCAGTGCATAATGCCTCAGCCTGCTGACTCTAGGGTGTGGGTTCAATTGTGACCAAGGGCATGTACCTAGGTTGCAGGCTACTCCCTGGCCGAGGCCCAGGTCAGGGTGTATGCAGGAGGCAACCAATCAAAGTGTTCCTTTCACTTTGTTGTTTCTCTCTGTTTTTCTTTTCTTTCCACATTCTCTAAAAATCAATAGAAACATATCTTCAGGTGAGGATAAAAAAGAAACAAAGAATGAAAGAAATGTCATATCCTATCTTGAAATTGCCTAAAGAAAGTTGTCACTTTTTCATGGTGAAGGGACTGGAGTCCGTGTTGATGAAAACACCTTGGTGGCTGCAGTGACTGGCAGTGGATGCAGCAGTGGGGTGATAGGGCCAGTGGCTTCCCCTGTTAGCCTGGTCGCCTCCCATAAAGGGAGGCTAGACTGTGGCTTAGGCCCACTCCCCAAAGGGAGCAGGGAGCGGGCCTAAGCCATTAGTAGGACACCCCCTGAGGGCTCCCAATATGTGAGAGGGGGCAGGCTGGGCTGAGGAACAACCCCCCCACCCCAGTACACTAGGTTACACACACACACACACACACACACACACACACACACACACACACTAGGGGCCTGGTACACAAAAATTTGTGCACTCGGGGGGGGTGGTCTCTCAGCCCGGCCTGTGCCCTCTCACAGTCTGGGATCCCTCGGGGGATGTCCACCAGCTGGCGTGCCTTGCCAGCCTGGGTGAAGGGCTGGTGGCTGTTTGCAGGCTGGCCAAGCCCCCCAGTGGGAACCCTGACCCCTTGGGGGTGTGGCCAGCCTGGGTGAGGCGCTGATGGCTGTTTGTAGCAAGGCTGGCTGGAATTTATTTAACTTCTAAAGTTGAAACTTTGTTGTTTTAACTGGAGCCCAGGTCTGGTTGCCCCTGACAACCCAGCCTCTCAGCGCTTCCTTGAGCCCAAGGCTGGAAGCAGGTATCTGAGGTTTGTTTATCTTCTATAATTGAAACTTTGTTGCTTTGAGCTGGCCTAGGCAGACAGGAACCTTAGCTTCCTGCATCGCTTGGGCAAGCCTCCTGTTTGTTCCAGTTCTGTGGCTGCCAGCTGCCATCTTGGCTGGGTTAATTTGCATACAGTTGCTCTGATTGGCTGGTGGGCATGGCTTAGCTGGTGGGCATGGCTTAGGTGTCTCGGAGTGATGGTTAATTTGCATATTACTCTTTTATTAGGTTAGATATATATAGAAAGTACACATGTATAATCATAATCATAATACATAACATGCACATATGCACATACATCCATATACAAGATCGGATTAATTATATTATTATATACTAGAGGCCCAGTGCACAAAAATTTGTGCACTCGGGGGATTCCCTCAGCCTGGCCTGTGCCCTCTCACAGTCTGGGACCCCTCAGGGGATGTCCACCTGCTGGTGTGCCTGGCCAGCCTGGGTGAGGGGCTGATGACTGTTTCAGGCTGCCCACAGTCCCTTTAGGTTTGGGTCCCTACTGGGGTGCCTGGCCAGTCTGGGTGAGGGGCAGAGGGTCGTTTCAGGTTGCCCACAGCCCCTTCAGGGTTTGGTTCCCTACTGGGGTGACTGGCTGGAAGCAGGTATCTGGGATTTATTTAACTTCTATAATTGAAACTTTGTTGCCTTGAGTAGAGCTCAGGGCCCGCAGGTTCCTGACTTCCTCTGTTGTCCAGGGCAACTCCAGCTCTGTGGCCGCCACCATCTTAGTTGAGTTAATTTGCATATTTGCTCCTGATTGGTTGGTGGGCATGGCTTGTGGGTGTAATGGTGTGAGGGTCAATTTGCATATTACTCTTTTATTAGATTAGATACTTATCATAATTTTTGATAGATCAAGTTGATTTTCCAAAGACCCCTGAAGGGGCTGTGGGCAGCTTGAAAATGGCCCTCAGCCCCTCACCAAGGTTTGCCAGGCACCCCAGTGGAGACCTGAACTCTGAAGGGGATGTGGCTAGCCTGAAAACGGCCCTCAGCCCCTCACCCTGACTGACCAGGCACCCCAGTAGGGACCCAAACCCTGAAGGGGATGTGGCTAGCCTGAAAACAGCCCTCATCCCCTCACCCTGGCTGGCCAGGCACTCCAATAGGGACCCGAACCCTAAAGGGGTTGTGGGCAGCCTGAAAATGGCCTTCAGCCCCTCACCCAGATTGGCCACACCCCCATGGGGTAAGGGTCCCCACTGGGGGGCTTGGTCAGCCTGAAAACAGCCATCAGCCCCTCACCCAGGCTGGCCAGGCATGCCAGCAGGTGGACATCCCCCTAGGGGTCCTAGACTGTGAGAGGGCACAGCCCGGGCTGAGGGATCCCCCCGAGTGCACAAATTTTTGTGCACCGGGGCCCTAGTATATATATAAAGTACACATATATAATTATAATACATAACATGTGCACATACATTCATATACAAGGTTGGATTAATTATATTAATTATATTATATATGCTTATATTTTTTAATGGATCAAATTGATTCTCCAATCACTAAGAGCAGTGATTTTACCCTTTTTCATGAAAATTAATGTTGTCCTTGATCCTTTTTGCCTTGAACTTGATCTTGTCAAATGTTAATGTTGTGATCCACATGTTTTGGGATTGGTGGGTTGGTATAGGTTTTATCTTTAAATTTTTGTCTCGTTAATTTTAAGTTCTTCATTTCTTCCTCCTTGCTCCCACTTTTAATGTAGAAATAAAGAACAAATATATGGTTAAATCACCTTAAAGGTATCATAGGAGGAAGTGGGCTAAACCTGAGTTCTTGAGATATAACTAGAATATATATGGGTTAGAAGTATGTGCGATGGATTAAAAAATAAATGACAAGAGGGACACATTAAAAAATAAATGAGGATAGAATGGAATATGAAGTGTGTTTGGAATGTGAAAAAGGCAGACTCTGGAGCAGAAAGGCTGAAGAAATAGGAAGTGGCTTAATGAGGCAGGACCACATTTTGGAGGATTCTGAAAGCTAGGCAGAGAAATACTTCTTCATTTATAAATTAGCTGTTTTTGATGCAAATAATAAGATAAGTACACATGCAAAATAATCTTAATGTCAAAGCTCACTGTATAGGATCATCTTTCATGCGCTTATGTTGATCTTACATGTTCATTTTCCTTTATTCTGAGAGTTCACTGTTTCATGATTCACATTAACTAATCCAAGACACATTCTTTGAGTTTCATCTTGCATTTGACATTCTAAGCAGGTGATTTTGGGAATGATAGAGGTTCATAACCTCACCTCAAAGAGAGATTTTAAGTTTCATATTGTGAATCAGGCTAGAACTGTTTTCCTTCAGTCCTATTTTTCTCCTTCCTTTTCTGCTGTGCCCACCCTCCAAATCATAAATATTAGTTTCCCTGCTTGCCTTAAGCAGATGAAATATGCAAAATATGGGTAGATGGCCTGAACTGCTTTGTTGCCTCTCAAGGAGCATATAGGCTGGTGGCTTACTGAGAGCTGAATGGAGCAGTAAGTGCAGGTTCTAACAATATTCACGTGCGCCATGCACAGGTCACTGTGCAATGACATGGAAGCCAGAGCCTTCCGCTGTACCACGAGTTCAGGATGGTTGGCTCTTCAGAGGTGGCACTTTCATCCCATCCCGCAAGGGGAGTTTAGAGAACTGAGTGTTTTTCCATAAAGTTGTATGTTTTTTATATTTCTAGGGGACTCCTTCTCACAGTTCCGGTTTGCTGAGGAGAAAGAGTGGGATGGTGAAGCTTCATGTCCAAAGCAGGTAAGATGGTTTGTGTTGAATGTGGTGGGCTGGCTCTTTTCAAGACTGGAAACTAGCACCTCTGATGTTATTGTTGAGCTAGAGTCTTTATTTAGGGAAAACTTTAGTAATTCAGGTACAGTTACCTCAATTGCTCAGAAAGTTTTCAGGGAGCTTACATTTTGCAGGTCGTTGGAGTCAGAGTTCACCTTTATACTTGCCCATCTGTGTGACTTGCTCACAGACTAGGCTGCACAGGAGAAAGCTGAGAGTCATGAGTTTTAGTGGGCTACTTTGCCGTTTGGGCTTCCTTCTTTTCTATTTCTGAAAATTCCTCTGAGGGTTGAAAATTAATTTTCCCTCCACATTGTTTTTTGGTATTGAAAAAAATCCTTTACTTTATAGCTTTAAATAACTCTTCTTCCAGAATTAGGTGAATAAAGCTATAAAATAAGAACAAATATCAGCTATGTCTTCCAATGAATCCATAAAGCCCAGATATTTTATTTACTTCGTGTTCATGCTATGTTTTCTTCCTTAGGAACTTGGATTATTTTTTTCATGCACAACTTCACTGATTTTTTTCATATGAAAGATAACATATTTTCACACCTTTAAAATGCAGAGAGAATTCTTGGTGGCTTGTCATGTACTCTCTGAATAGACCCCCAGTGCTTAGATAGTCAGTCCACAGCCTCAGACAGGTGGCTGAGCAGCAGACCCAAAGCCCACAGGTAAGGCACCCTCCTCCCCATTCTGCTACCAGCCCAGTACACATACTGTAGGTGGCTCATTTTATATCTGGGCTGGTGTTGTATTTAGTTGTTTGGGATGGACATTGTCTTATACAAATTGAGGAGATGGAAGTTACTGTAAAAGTACTGCCTGTCACTTTGCAAAAAGTATGAATTATACCGAAAGTTGGGAATTAAAAATATTTGTATTCGTTTCAGCCTCTTTGGGCATACACCTGAGATACGGTTTAGAGTTCTAGGACAAGTTGAAGTCACAAACTAAGGTCATTGACGAATATGGTGAAAACCAAACAACTCACATTTCGACTCCTTTTCTATTGTTTTTCTTTTTAAATTGATTTTTAGAGAGATAAAAGGAGGGAAGGGGGGAGGGTTGGAGGTGGAGAGAGAGATGCGAGAGAAAAACGTGGATCGGTTGCCTCCTGCACATGCCCCGCCTGGGGACTGAACTCACAACCTAGGGACTAGTATGTGCCCTGACCAGGAATCCACCTTTTGGTGTGTGAGATGATGCTCCAACCACCTGAGTCAATGTGTTAGGGCCTCATAGGACATCCTTATAGGAGAGGGACCCAGCGCCCTCCCGCTGACTTGCCTTCGTTTTTTTGTGGCTCAGGTGCAGGCTGACAGAGACTGTAGCCTGGCAGCAGGGTCGGTGCTTAGCTGTGCTGGATAGGGAGTTTGCCCTTAGGTCCATGAGTGGGATTTTCATGTCTTTCCTTTGGACAGTGCAGAACATGTATGGGGGAAAAGAGTGGGAGCAGAACTTCTTTGGGTGAAAATATTAGATCTGTTTTTTTAAATCACTTTTTTCCTGTTCCGTTTTTCATTTTTGTTGACATAATGACTTGTTTGTTCAGCAAAGCTTCCCTGAGCGAGTGTTGAGTGCTGGCTGGGCCAGGCGCAGTGGTTCCTGAGCCTGGCTTCTAAAGGTGTAGGCCCCCATCCACCCTCCAGGCTCTGGTTCTGAGCGAGGCTGAGCATCTGTGTCTGGAAAGCTTCCCAGACTGGGGTCGCTGAGTCCCACACGAGTGTGGCCAGTGCTTCAGCTCCTGAGGAAGGTGGGATGGGCTGCGGAAAGGCTATGGTGACTGCTCTCGGAAAGGAAGAAGAAGAGCAGTACTACAGGAAAGCAGTTCTGGACTTTTTTTAAAGCTGCAAAGTGGAGTTTCTAACAGGTTCTTTTCTCACCAAATACTGCACCTTTACACAGACTCAGAGACTCGGAGCGGAACGAGGTTCCTGGACAGGGAAGAGCTGCAGGATCAGATTCTCACTCCCCGGACAGACTTCTGTGCACACTGAGGGCAGAGATGGGGGAGTGGGCGTGGGGTTGTGACTCCGGCCGTGAGCGACCATCAGAGTTGGCCAAGTGGGTATGGAAACTGCACTCCCCAGGCAAAGATAACCTGTGAGTTATTTTAAAGCCAATTCCTGGTTATTATTCCAATTAAACCTATTTTAAAGGTCACGCTTTACACAACATACTTCATCTAAGGCTGTCAGCTTTAGCCCTTTAGAGGGAGAAGCGTTACAACAGTGGTAATTGCTGACGGGCTCTGGCTCCAGGACTCCTGCAAGGAGACGAGAAGCAAGCACCGTGGTGGCTCAAAGTGTCTTGACGGCATCGTGGGGGCGGGACAGTGTCAGCTGGGCCTCGGGTGATGGTGGGAATTAGAAACGTGGGGGAAGAAGACATTCCAGTGGCAAACACAGCCAAATGCCCAACATTCAGAATGCAGCTCACAAGCACAGCGGGCCGTCCCGGGATCTCTGTGGGGTCTGTCTCACAGACTCTTCGTTGTCTACGGTGCATCTACGGTCATGTTGCACATGACGCAAAAGAGGGCAGAGGAAGTGTGGGTGCTTGTAGCCAGACCCCAGCCCGTCTCAGCAGTTCCCCACAGAGCTAAGAGCTACAGGTCGCACAGGGCCAGTTCTCGCTCTTTGCAGGCTGAACGAAGGGGGTCTACCTGTGTGACTTTGCAGACCCCTTGGCTGTGGGGAGGGTGAGATTTCCAGGTTGTAGTTTGCTGACTGACCCAGGTGTTAAGCATTCAGGATCACACCTTACCAGTGGGTTGAGAGAGTTTCTCCAAACCGGAAAACACGAGCTTGGCCATGCTCGGTGTGTCGGAGCACGTGGGTGCTGAGGAAGGGCTGAGGAAGGGCTGGCACCGACTGGGTTTCTCACTTTCTCCTCAGGGCTTCCTTACCTCCGTCCTGTTGCCTAAATACTTTTCTTTTTTTAGATGTAAATATAGGTTCCTTTTTCCCAGGACTAGGGCCACAGTTGGTGCCACCAGTGTTGCTTCCCTAAGAGGCAGCCATCCTCAGAAAATGTCAGCAGGGTGTTGTAAAGCCACCTTGTTTCTTTTGATCCGTGTGCCGTGGTGGGAGTGAGTCTGGGTTTCATTTCGGGGCCCTTTCTGAGCACAGCAGGAATAACGGACTGTCTCCATCATAAACGCCTCTGCCCGAGACATTCCTGTGGTGGGATCAAGGTTAGACTGCATGGAGAAGCGCTGGATTTTCTCTAACTTGAAGTCGGTGATGATAGAATAAGACGTGGTTCCAGCTGGGCCTGTGCTGCCCTTGGTGGATGAGGCAGTCAGTGATGTTTGCCTCTAATGTGAGGTCATGGTAACCACCTTCTAGTTTTTCCTTCTCTTGGCTGCCAGGCTCCGAGAGCAGCTGCTATACTGTTGGGAAGCCAGGCGATAATCTGGAATGCTTGCACAAATACTGTCAGTTTGGGAGGTCATTGTATGGGTATGACTGGGAAGGGAGTCAAAGGGAGCTTTTCAGTTGGCCGTACACAGCGCGCTGCTGGCTAGAGGGTGAGCTTCCATCCCCTGCTTTCCTGTTAGCAGGTACCTCACGGGCTCCTTGGGCCATGCCTCTCAACCCATCTCACTGCCTAGACAGCTCTTCCCCCCTTTCTTGAGGGTCAGCACCTGCACTTGAAGGTCCACTTAGGTTCCACAGAATGCTTATTTTTCTCTGTTTGCCAGTAAGTCCAAGAGTGTCCAGTTTCCAGGTTATCGTGTGTTCCTGACGGTGGGGTGCGCACTCCCCGCTGCTGCTCCGGCAGCGGGAGCTGAGGCTCAGGCAGGTGGGGTTTGGTTCTGCTCACCTTAATGCGGAGCTGATAGACATAACCATATCAAGGGCATCCTCTGCTCTTTCACTTCTAGAAGGTCACATGTGATCATCACCGGGAATACATATGTACATGTGTGATCTGTGTATCTTTTTATTTATTTACAGAACTCAGCCTTTTATGTGGACTGTGAGTCATTGGTTCAAGCCCTTCAAGAACTGCCTCTCTCTCTCCGACTCAATGTTGCTGCTGAATTGGTCCAGGTAAACACCCTGATGGCATCTTCGAGCTGGTGTGGGTTAGGGCAGGAGAAGAAAGAGTGAAAACTAACCCCTGGCAGCATGTCTCAGGCTCACCTCTTCCTTTCATGAAGCTGAGGGTTTTGTATCAGGTAGCACTTTGTAGTGTTAAGGGAGAATGAGTTTTTGTTTTTGTTTTTGTTTTTTTTTGTTTTGTTTTTACATTTTATAGCTGAAGCATTTTAAAGAATCAGATGTAATGGAGTGAAAGTATCAAGTCTGGCTGGTACAGTATTTATGTTGGGTACTAAGGATGCAGTGGTTGGGTAGACAGACATGGTTCCTGTCCTTGTGGGGCTTCATCTGTTGGGAAAGGTGAGTGTTAAACAGATTATCACACACAAGTACAAACTGTGATAGCTGCTAGGAAGGGTTAGCACAGTGTACTGTGGGATTATGTAACAGCGGTCCTGATCGACTCTGCTGTGATTAGGAATGGATTTTCTGAGGAAGGGACAGATAAGCTGAAACTCAGAGTAGAAGGCTGTTTGAGTTGGAATTTAGAGAAGGATCTGCATTAAACCGCACTGCTACTGCTGACACTAGCAACAGCATGCTGCCTGTGGATGGCAAGGGAGCTGCAGGAGTGGGGTGGGGGTGTTCATTGGTTAATCCGCACTTACAAGAGCAGAGGAGACGAGGGGAGGCAGGTTAGGAGGCTGTCGCATGGGTCCAGGCAAGTAATGCTGTAGCTTGGGAAGGGTGATGATGGTAGAGGTGGCACGGAATTGGAGTTTTCTCAGAGGTACTTCAAAAGAAAAATTAAGAGGACATGGGGAGAATTATCCTAGGTTTTTTTCCAGCTCGTGCAACACTGCTAGGTGGGACCAGGAGGTGAGGTTGGGATATTAGGGGTTTGTGCCTCTGAGATATATATCAAAGTGAAAATAGAAGTCTAATAGAGAAATTTATAGTCCAGAATTGAAGGCTGGAAGTAGAAATTGGGGAGGTATCCCTGTAAGGTGGTGATTAAGAGGAAAAGCCCAAGGACTGTATATAAGGAGCTTCAGAACTTGTGGCTCGCTGGACTTTTTTAAAAAGTGAAACTTTGGGCAGTGCTAATTTTAAATAGAATCCCAGCAGCTAAAATGGTTAATTTTGCTCTTCAGTTGAATGTGATGCTGTTTCTATTGCACTTACCAGTCCCACATTTAGGGCAGTAAATACAATTCAGGGCTGAAGGAGAGATAGGGGCAGAGAAGTAGAGGGGATTTCACTGGCCTCTGATGGGAGTCACTATTCTTTAGGAATGTGGGGTGCATTTGGGGTTGTGACTGGGAGAGGCTGGGTGTCCCGGTGTTCAGGGTTCTGACATGTTTAGTTTGTTCCCGATGAGGAATGATTAACAGAACACACAGAGAACCACAGAGAAGAAGGTGATGGCGGCCCAAGACTCAGAAGAGAAACAGGAAGTGTTGTGAGCATTTGAAGGTGAAGGATGTGTTGATGGTAGGCCTTAGACTAAAGGGAAAGAATAACTGCAGTAACTTTGAAAACCAGGCTATCTCATTTTCAACGCCCCCCAGCCCCCGCTCCCCACTTTCTGTGCCATGATGCACAACTGTGTTTCTACATCGGAAACCCCCAGGAAGGGAATAAACAAAACCAATTCCAGATGCCCAATTCCAGACACCCGGAAATAAAATCCCTGAACTGGAACAGAGGACCAGACCCCGGCTTCGTCCTGCACACTGACAATTTGAACATTTACGTTTGTGCGTGTAGTTCTACTGTCATAGAAGCCTGAAGAGTTGTTAGCAAATTGGATCTGCTCAGGGTGATTACGTGTCCAGATAGGGAACGGTGCTGCCATTCGTGGCCGACTTTCATTCTGCACCTATCCACTCCGAAGCCCTGCTGGTCACACAGGCCTCCTGCAGGACAGTGTTCTCAGCCTAGCTCTGTATTACAATCACTTGTAATTGAATTATAACAGAGAGACAGAAAAGTGCATGCAAAGATGGTAGTTAGCATGGACTTGGCATCCAAATCAAGAATCAGAATGTTCACCCGCGCTGCTGAAGCCACCGTTTCTCCACTGCTCTGAGCCAGTTTCCCTGAAACCACTATCCTGACTGCTAATACTAAAGATCAGCTTTGCCTGCTTTTGACTTTTTACAAATGCAACCAAATAGTATGTTTTTCTTTCACGTCTGGCATTTTTTTTTACTCAATACAGAGTCAGTCTTTATTTTCTTCTCAGTGAATTTACCTCTTCCTCTTTCTTTATATTAGTGCTTTCAAGTACATTAAACAGATCTGATTTGCTAGTTACTTCTTGGTCCTTTTACAGAGTTTAAATTTAACTCTCATCACAGACTTTAGTGTACCTTCAGTAGCCCTGTGGTACTGTCATTTTGCAGGCCTGATAGAAGACATGGCCCTTTTGATTTCAACTTGGACTCAGTCAGCACAGAGCTGAGTTGGGGGTGCAGGCCTGTTATGTTTCAGTGAGGTCGCCCGCATGCATTTACCCCATGTCAGAAAGGAGGCTACCGTGACGGGCCCCCACTGGAGACCCTTTGTGAACTTCCTGTCTAAATTGTTTCTTGTTCCGATTCTAAGTCAGTGTGATGGCTTCCTTAGCTTCTGTTTCTGCTTGAGCAAATGGTACAGAACTCACATTTTCAACTCAGTTATCATGCTTCTCTTTCAGACCGCCCTTCCGTTAGAGCTTCCACAGGTGAAATCAAAGAGAAACGATGAAGGCAAAGGACTAGGCATGCAGTTAAGAGGGCCCCTGGGGCCTGGAGGAAAGGGGTCCGTGTCTGAGCTGAAATCTGCACCTGTGGGCTGCCCTGGGTCCCTGGGTAAAGCTAGCCCAAGACCAGGCTCTTCAGGGGCCTCCCAGGAACCCACTTCCCCACTGCAGTCAGCAGCGGACCACCTGGAAGAGGAATTAGATCTGCTGCTTAATTTAGATGCGCCTGCAAAAGCGGGAGTGAACATCTTACCAGACCAGATGCCCCAGGACCTGGAATCTGAGAAAGATGGGAAGGTGGTGGCCCAAGAAGAAAAAGGTACGGTTTTCATTTTACTCCCTAACCGCCTTCTTGATTCTGTGCTTTTCTGAGAACAGCCTCACCCATGGCACACCTGCACACATCTCCATTGCTGTCTGACATCAATCTGGCGTCGTCCACTGACATCTATTTCTGTGCTCACTCCTCCGCTTCCCCAGACCTGACCTTTCTGACAACATTCTCTCACTCGGTATGCGGCTTCCAGAGCTGCTGCCTGCCTGATCTCAGTGTTAAATCTGAGGCTGCGAATTAAACGTGAGCTATAAACAGGCCTTCAGATATTTGTAGCCCTCAGCTGTGTGGCAGAGGACCTTTTAATCAACTGTCTGAATAGCTCAGTTAAGCAGCTCTTCCTTCGTTTTACTGTTTTGATCTTGTTTTTTTCCAAGAGAAGAACACTTTCTTGTTTGTGCGTGTTCCGTGAGGCAGTGGCCCATCTGATGTGGAGAGACCTAAGGCGAGGCCCCAACATAACCTGCGTTTAAGAGCCTTAATGCTTTCCAGGATTGCTACAACAGCACACAGAAAACGAAGCGTTGGTCTTTTTAATAAACTAGTGAACTGTGAAATTCAACTCGAGAATAAATAGAGGGGCAAATTTCTGCTCTATTAATTTGTTTAGATATTATTGTACCTTCTTAGGGAGTAGGGATAACAATAGAATGTTTCTCCTTGCTGTAAGCAAAGGAATAATTGCGACTGAGTTATATCATGGAACAGTGCCTAGGGAAGTCATGACCCTCTGCTTGGGACTATTGTGAAGTTGTTAACATTGCCTTTATTTCCCTAGTTCCTGCAAAACCATCTGTGGCGGAAGAAAAGATTGTGGAACCTGAGCCACCAAGCACATCCAAAAATGTTACGGAGGAAGAGCTTGAAGACTGGTTGGACAGTATGATTTCCTAACAAAAGAAGGGATAGAAACGGAAAGAGAGAAAGGAGGAAAGTGCCCGATGCCAGTTTGGGTTGCCCTGTAAGTAAGGCTGGGCCCATGGCTGTCGGTGAGAGCAGCTGGTTTGCGAGCTTGCCCCACACCCGTGTGTTCCATCAGCTCACACAGCGCACACCTACCTCTGTGTCTGACAGCAGCCACAGTAATACATGTACGAGGCTCAGGGCATTTTTCTTTGACTTAGTCATCTCAGATTCAGGAAGGGCAGGGATGTGACGCCTGTTTCCAGTACAGCAAATATTGCTGCTGAAGAGAGCAAGCAACGGGGCATGTGTTTGGCCAAATAAACCAGTGCTGGTCTGTGGAGTGTTTTTCCTTTTTGTGAAGGGGCTTAGGCTGTTTGACTCATGTCCCTTTCCCAGTAGCCACAGTGTGGTGGTAGAATCATCCAAAGGTGATGCATTACAAGAGGCCGAACCACGGATTGGCACGTATCACTTTATTGCAGTGGGCACTTCATTTTACTTAAGATTCACCTAAACATAGAGGCTCCACTACTTACAAGGGACCATAAAGCATTACTCAATTTGGCATGAGACTGAGATTTTTTCTGAGTTTTCAGTACAGTACTTTTCTTCTAATAACAGCAATCGACAAGCTGTTACTGAGAAAAAAAATTATATGCATAACCTTCAAGTGCAGTTTCTTAAAGTAAGACAGAAGATCAACACAATTGTTTAATGGGACTGTCCATCTGGAACATAAACATAGAAAACTTGCATAGCTATATCTAAAGAGGTTTTAAGGCACTTAATCGATATCTCGTTGTCGACAAAGTGTTTTTTCCGTTTCTATTTCTTTAACTGGTTAAAGCTTTTCAAGCTGATTCTGGGTACATTCACTAGTAAGTACCATGGGAAAAATTAGACTTCAGTTAAAATGATTTTTTGTAGTTCAGACCATAAGTCACTCGTGGATATTGTCACGTGGCATTCAAGGGTTTAAAATTTCATGTATTATGCGTCCAAGACTTCATACTTCTAGTTCCTTTCTCAATGCTGCCATCCTGACAAACACGTTACATTATAACTGAAAATCTTGAAGGCATTCAACTAGAGTCCTTGATTTAACATTTTTAAAGGTTATCTCCCACAAGGTTTGTCCATTAGGCACAAAGAGTCCAATCAATTCCAAAATACCACATTTTTTTTTTTTGGTGGCTTTTTTTGGGGGGTTGTTTTTACACAGATTTTTTTTTTTTTAACAATTTCTTGTTGTAAGGGAGGCATTTAGAAAATGTCACCTTTCAAAAATGTTGCATATGAAGTGTAAAAGAGGATTTTCATTTCACTTGAAGTTGACAGTCCAGACTCAGGGAGTTTCTTTCATTCAGGTTTATCCAAGCTGATCTTCATATTGTTTCCGAAAGCAGTCACCAGCTGGGAAGAAATCCCAGCACCTTTCTTGGTACATCTTCCAGACATACGATTCCTGAAATAATAGGGGTGCGCGGAAAGGTACTTCTTTTTAAACCACTATTTATAGAGAAACAGACTATTATAATATAGGAAGCTACAGCTCGAAAATTCTGTTTTGCTCTATTTGTCTCCCTTTAGGATTATTGATGTGGACTTATATGAGGCTCAACTGGCACATTCATTCTTGTTCTATTCACAGCGCATTTTGACAGCAAGAGGTTTCTTCCCACTTCCTCCTCCAGAACCCAGAAACCAACTCAGTGATTGACATAAAAATACTTCAATGATCAGCAGTAGGCTGATTCCATGTAATCTGTAATTGGTAGAAGAGCGCACGATGGGGACCATGGAGGGCTGGCTTAGGTAGATTAAAGCCAGCTCTGGAAACCAACTGCCCTCTCGTAAAAGTTCGAGCTGTGAGGAATTCCGACAAACCTAGTGATGTTTGAAAACGTGATAACCTGCCTCTTCTGCCTGTGCTCTCTGTCTTTACATCTCATAATCAGAGTCCCTTTGACACGTACCTTCATTCATACTCTCACACCCACCCTTCCCCCTCCCCCACTCAAGATTATCTTTCTTATTCCGTCCTCACAGCATTTGCCTCTGCTCCCCCTTTCTCTGTTCTCACCACCCACTCAGCTCCTCATTGTCTTTTGCTCTGTAATGCTCCCAACCTCCAGTTCCTTAACTCTGAAGGGTGTGGAAAATGTCAGTGTCTGTTGGGAGGATAATCAGGACTCGTTTGGAATAGAATGGGATTGCTTTAGAATTCTGGCTTCTTAAGACACAAAGGGATGGTGGAACGATGCAGAAAGCAGTGGGGAACAGCATGGAGGCCAATGGGATTCCCCGTCTCCTTCAAATAGCCTGTGCTCAGCTGATGCTTGACACTTAGGCAAAGGAAGTGCTGCTGTGGGGGTGTGGTGCTTAGTTAGACTTTTCCCCTCACCTGACCCGTGTGCTCTGTTTCATCTTTGTTAATCAAATACATCAGGAAGAACCTGGAACAAGGAAAAAAGGTTTCATAAATGAGGAAAAGACAATATTAGATACTTCTGTTAGGAAGCCTAGTTTCATTTACTTAATTAAAGGAACCAGAGGAGGGGTTCAAATATGCTTTTTAGTATCATGCTGTCCACTAGGCCTTTCTGAATTGGGCAAACGTGGCATAGACACAAACCATCATTTTCTGATGATAATGTTAAAATTAGCCTTTTCATGAGAAATTCCTTTTTACCATCCCCAGAGCTCAAGCTAAGATCCCTTGTGAGGAAGCATTCTTGCTACCATTTTATTATTTAAAAATATCCTAATCCAAACAATGAAATGGTATCCCAAACTCTTCCTGCATAATTTTCAGTACACCTATTCATCATGACATAAAAATGTAGAATTAAAATTACATGGTATCTCAAGGATACAGGATTTTTGGAAAGTACTTAAGTGGCCCCGATTCTTTCAGAAATAGAGTTTGTTTTTTCCTATAGACAACTGAGCAGTGCCAACATGATTTCACTTGCTCAACTGTGAGTGTCTGAGGTTTGAGCCTGTTTGTCTGGAACATACAAGCATCCCAGGAGGCCAGTCGCTCCGCTTGCATTACGTGGCCTCAGAGACAGCTGGCAGAGGAGCCGGTCTTAAGCCCTTCAGGAAAAGGACTGAGCTCTCAGTGAGAAAGAGAAAGTAGAAATAAGTATCTCTGGAGGATGGGGAGAGCTGAGCCCAGATTTTGAGTTCTCTCAGGGTCCCCTGAGTTTATAGTTTCAGGTTGTTTATAGTTTCAGGCCCACAGTAGAGGATGTAAACATATATTAGTTTCCTTCTTCTTCGTTTATCACACTAAGAAATAAGGCATGGCCAGTACCTGACCTTATTGGAGACTTAGGCACATTTATTTGAGAAAGCACCATTTGGGGGTGTGTGTGTGTGGAGTTTAAACACGAATAAGATGGGTTCTTCCCCCTCAAGCTCTCTGCTAGAGAGGCACAGAGAGAGAAACAGACTATCTAATCTAATAAAAGAATAATATGCAAATTAACCCTCTGTTACACCCACAAGCCATGCCCACCAGACAATCAGGAGCAAATATGCAAATTAGCTCAACTAAGATGGCGGCAGCCACGGAGCTGGAGTTGCCCTGGGCAATGGAGGAAGCCAGGGCTCTGCAGGCCCTGAGCTCTACTCAAGGCTACAAAGTTTCAATTATAGAAGATAAACAAACTCCAGATACCTGTTTCCAGCCAGGCACCCCAGTAGGGACCCAAACCCTGAAGGGGCTATGGGCAGCCTGAAACGGTCCTCTGCCCCTCACCCAGGCTGGCCAGGCACCCCTATTTGTCTCCCTTTAGGAATATTGGTGTGGACTGTAGGGACCCGAACCCTAAAGGGGCTGTGGGCAGCCTGCAAACAGCCACCAACCCCTCACCCAGGCTGGCCAGGCACGCCAGCAGGTGGACATCCCCTGAGGGGTCCCAGACTGTGAGAGGGCACAGGCTGGGTTGAGAGACCTCCCTCTCCCCCCACCCCCCGCCAGGAGTGCACAAATTTTTGTGCACCAGGCCTCTAGTTGTAATATAGAAAGCTAGTGAAAGACATAGAAGGGGTCCTAACCCAGCCACCATAATGCTCTTTCTCTCTTCTCCATTCACTGGTCCTCACATGTGGCCATGTGCTCACCTTTCATAGGACATCCACTGGACCCCCTTCAATAAGATGCAAACTCTCTTAATGAGAACAAACAAGGATGACTACCCAGACTTGAGGGTATGCGAAAGTTAATGTTTAAAAATTTGTATTCTTAAGAAATTCTTAAACTGTTGTCTCTTTGACAATAACACCTTTCCCAAAGGCGATGCCTGTTCCATCTTAGAGAAAGTTGAGGATTTTCTAAATATAATGTGGACTCAGGGGAAGGGCTAGGCCAGGGAGCCAAGCCCAGCAGTGTATTTTTGTTGTTGTTTTTTCTTGCAAATGGTCACTTAGAGAATCTGAATTATTAGGAACTCTGTATTCTCAATAAATTCTGGAAGGTATAGTTCCACAGGCAGTTCACAGAACATAATAGGCTCTGAATGACTTGGAGTGACTGCTTTATCTCAGGTGCTGGGATTGAGCAGTGTGAAAATGTCCCCAAACCTCACGGAGCCCATGTGTCACCAGGAGAGAAGGACACGGTGAGGACTGAAAACTCACTATGGAATCCAGCATCGGGTAGACCCATGGCCATCTTGACAAGAGCAAATGTGAGGGGTGGGAGGGAGAGGAAGAAGCAGGGCAGAGGCTGTAAGTAAAAATGCAGCCACAGACAAAAGACTTTTGTCTTTGTCTAGGATTTTAAAAGTTTGTATTGGGTTAGGAAAATTCCAGCAAAGGAAAAACATTGCTGGAGTTATGTGACCTTGAGGTGGGTTACGGGAATGACCTTCGCTCAGAGCAGGAACAGTCCACAACACATCTATGAAACATGGGAGGCAGATTGCATGAGGCTCCTGGGCCTTCTTGCCACTATTTCTCAGAGAAACAGGAGGAAATAGCATCAGCAGAGACTGAACTAAATGACTGTTGGCGTTGTTCTACCACTTCTCCCGCGCCCCTGTCACCTCTATCAACCAAGAGTACTCACAAGTAGTTGGCTAAGTTGTGCTCTTGTAATGTGTGTGTTTCAAAACCATGAGGGGTTGTGTCAAAGTAGTCATTGCCAATCCCACAGATGAAACATTTAGTCTAGAAAAATAACAGAGGCAGGAAAGGTATTAGTAGGCATGACATTACAGGCAGGTGGAAAAAGGGCAATGATATCTGATTGAATTGAGACGCACTGAGAAGTTTCTCTCTCAAGTGCTTCAGGTACTTAGTCATCCACTCCCTAGCTAGCTGGGGATGCTTGCTCCTGCCCCAAGCATGGGACATGGTGAAGGCAGCAGGCGGAGGGGATGGGACAGTGTAGAACACAGAGGGTGGAGCACGAAATGCCCAGAGCTGGTAGGTAGGCACCGAGAAGAGGACTGGGGCGGAAACAAGTTGTGTTGGTGATTCTGCCCAGGGCTGGCTGTGAGATGCAGAGCTAGACTGGGAAAGAGGAGAAAGAACATTACCTCCATGTCTTCTCGTACTTGTTCCTGCTGGTCTCTCAACTCTCCAAAAGCATCAATAATAAGACCTGTGATTTTAAATATAAAGACAGATAAAGTGTTTTACATAATCTGTTCAGGGTAGAGGAATGACAAGAGGGAATGGCACAGGCCACTTTGTTTTGTAAAGTAAATCATCAAGCTTATTCAGAGAAAACAAAATCAGAAAAAAAAACACAGTGCTTGTTTTTAAATGCTGCACCCTGGCCAACCATTCTTCCTCTAACCTCACCTTTCTGCAATATGTGCTAACTACTCCCTCCTCCTAGAAACACTTTCCTCTCCACCATTTAGCCCCCCTCCTCTCCTTTTCTGTCTCCTCTGGCGCTCTCTCCGCCTTCTCCTGACACCTGATGCAGAGTCTGTTGCAGGGTTTCCCCTCAGCTTCTTTGCTTCTCTTGCTGGGAAATCTCTGCACCAACATCTTTGACCACCACGATGGGCCTCATTTCTGTTATTTTTGCTTTTGTTTCTATTTGTTGTACATATGTTATTTCATTCCTGACTTGTTCCTTGAAAGACCTGTTATGACTAGCTGACTACTTATTCGCTCCCAGTGCCTGCGCGTCTTGCAGGTACCATAACGCACCGTGACTCCAACTAAATTCATCGCATTCCTCTAATTCCTGACAAGCATTGGCTAAATATTAGTATCCCTTCCCCCAAAGAAGAGAAAACCTGTCACACTCTCATGGTTCCTCTCCCACCCCCCAGGAGGCTGTGGGCCAAGGCTAGACCCAGGATCTCTAGGAAGCAGGAGAGCAGGTAATGGTCAGTTCAGAGTGGGAGTGGCAGGAAGGGGCCTCTGTAAGGATTCTCAAGTTTCTTGTATAGACAAACCTCGGAGATAATGCGGGTTTCGTTCCAGAGCACCGTGGTACGGTGAGCCTTTATAAAGTGCGTCGTAATCTTTTTTTACCGGTAGAAGGCCTTGCCTTCAATTTGTAAAGATAATGCAACATTTGTGACACAAAATAAAAGGAGGTAAGCCTACATCAGTGCCTGGTTGGATCTTTGGCCTCATACACACCTTAGTAGATGCTAAATAAATGTTGAATTTACAAATGAATGCACACACCTTTTTATATAAAACAACGAGGCTGTAGATGCAGGATGGCAAAGAGAATGAGATTAAGCCCTGTTTATACTTAACGTAACCGGGAAACATACCTTGAATGATGGCCAGCAAGATGACAATGACAAAGAAGAAGAAGGTGATGTCAAAGACAATGCGGTACATTTCATAAGGATCCCCAGCGGGGTCTTCAATCTCATCGCCAATGCCACCTCCAGCTCTCACTCCCACGTACATGTGGAATAGGTAACACTAGGCAAGAAAATGTCAATTCCAGTACAAGTTGCAGAGTTGTTTTTAGCAAGATGTTTACATCATTCATTTAATTAGATCAACGTAGGTCAGCCCTGAGACGGGAAGGGTGCCCATCAACGATACCAGTATTACTGCTGCTCGCTGCTCTCCACTGCGACCCTCCAGCCAGTTTGGTAAGAGTACTGTTACGAGTAGCCTTTAAATGACAATTTTTGCTCATATTTTTAAAAAGTTGTGAACTTCTTGATACAAGAGAATTCATTTAAGACAGGTGTAACTTAAAAGACTTTTAAGCCCCAGTGAGTCTGGCATATGCCAGGTAGGAGTTTTCCCTAATTTAACTGTGAGGGTGCTGGGCTCCAGCCCCTGGGAAGAGGCTCCTTCTATTTCTGCTGCATTCTCTTTACACCTGGGAGGGGAGGGATTTCCATAGCATCTTAGGGAATAGACTTTCTTTCTCTCCGGGCTCCAGCTTACAGAGCAGGGCGCCCTTCATCTTGCCTCCTGCCCTCCTCCTGCCTGAATGGGTTGGGTCCAGAGGAAAAGGCAGACTTATAACCAGTAAATAAAAAACCAGGGGCAGCAAAGAGATAGGTCACACTGGTGCTCTGGTAACTATAGTGTTGCTGTCACATGAGTATCTTCCCCCCTTAATGCCTCCCCCCCCCCCACACACACAAAGCATAGGAGAGTTTATAGCCAAGAGGTCTGACCCATTTTCTAAAGAAATGACCAGAGGCTGGGCCAGTTCACTGTCACCTGTCCCTGCCTCACGTTCTTTCTTGGACATCTGGTCACCAGGAACCTCTAGAATTGCTACTGCAGCTGTGCTCTCTCACCTTGAGCTGTGCCCTTCTTTCCCACAAGGGTCCCTCACTGGGAACGCCCACCTGACCCTACTGCTCTTAGGTTTTTTTCAGACTATGGTGGTGAAAGAACCCGCACTGGCCCTAGTCGGTTTGGCTCAGTGGATAGAGCGTCAGCCTGTGGACTAAAGGGTCCCAGGTTCGATTCCATTTATGGGCACATGCCTGGGTTGTGGGCTTGGTCCCCAGTAGGGGGCGTGCAGGAGGCAGCCGATCAATGATTCTTATCATTGATGTTTCTATCTCTCTATCCCTCTCCTTTCCTCTCTGAAATCAATAAAAATATTTTTTTTAAAAAGAACCCTCATTGGCTTAGGGAAATAAATTGGGCACCAGATCCATGGGACTCTGCTCTCAGAGACAAAGAATCAAAAGCTTGCCTTCTGTGGATTAGATGCAGGTATTCAGAACTCCGCCACAAACAAATACAGATGACCGATGACCTGCTCCTCGCTGAGCTGCTTTCCCACAAGCCTCAGGTGAGTGCTCAGGAAACTCCATCACAGCTGTCTCTCGGACACTTTCCCCCGAGCATGAGGCATCTAGATTCTGCTCTGTAACTCTACCGCGCGCAGTTCCCCAGATCCACTCACTGCCCTTTCGCAAGGAGACAGGTGACCAGGTGGCCTGAGCGGGCTCTCACCGTCATCATGTCGTCACACTTCATGTCGGGCTCGTCATCGTCCTCACTCTTGTTGTAGAACTTGCGGAAGAAGTTGAAAGCCACCACGGTGTAGAGGTAAACCACCACAGCCAGGAGACCCACGGTCAGAACCAGCTGTGGGGGAGAGAGAAGGAAAGGAGGTGGGTCTTCTCCACCTAGAGATGTTCCTGGGCAAGGCCAAGGAAACAGAAGGGTGAGGCTGAGCGGGGGACAGAGGGGGATCGTAGAGAGAAACAGGAGAGAAGAGTAATGACAGGGTGTTAGGGACTAAGTCGTCTCCCCCAATTCATATGTTGAAGCCTTTACCGCCAATACCTCAGAATGTGACTGTGGATGTAGGGTCTTTTGAGAGGTAATTACATTTAAATGAGCCTGGCAGAGTGGCCCTCCTCCAATCTATCTGGTGTCCATATGGGAAGAAGAGATTAGGACATAGAGGCAGCAAGTACAGAGGGGACGAGCAAGTGGAAGAGCAGCACGAGGGCAGCCAGGTGAGAGCCCAGAGGCCTCAGAAAAAGCCAAACCTACCACACCTTGACCTGGACTTCCCGCCTCCAACATAGAGGACATGTCTGTTGGTTAAGCCCCCTACGCAGGGGCAGACTGATATCGGGCCTGTATAAACTAGGGATGTCAGGATCGAATAGTGAAGGTGCCAGGAGAGGGGTTACCTTGTTTTATTATAGTGAGAGCAGAAACCTGAAGCTTCACGATGCAGCTTCTACTTTAATGCTGCCTCTGAAGAAACAAAAGGTTCTTTGGGCTGGCAGGCGGCCCTACATTACACTGTTTCGTAAATAACCATGGCCTGGATAATTGTCACAGCTTTGAAGTTATGGATTATTTATGATGGTTGACTAAAGTGACATTTTTTATAACCAAGATATCTGCCCAGGACCTCTGCAGGGGTCATAGGGCATGTTCATTTCCTGGTGTTAGGTTCTACAAACAAGGAGTGCACAGGACCCACCCATCTGGCCTATACGAGGGACTTAGTGCTGAGCAGAACTCTCAGAATCAATAAGATGATGTCTCTGTTCTGAAGGAACCATGTAGTGGGTGGGTATGAGCGCTAAGGTGAGTAGCAGAAGAGACATCTACAGGGATTTCTTGACCAATGAATAATAAGCTACCTAACTCAGACAGCAGGCCTTACAGAGCCAGGTGGTTTTAGAAAAACAGAAAGAGCCTGAGCTTTGCACTAAGGAAGAAAGAAGCTAGTTCTGCCACTTAGCAGCTGCGCGGTCTTGCGAGAGACACGGCCTCTCTGAGCCTCAATTCTCTTACCTGCCATGTGAGCATAACATCTACTGTGCACAGTACTTGTGAGCCTGTCGCCTTACCTGGCACATGGTACAAATTGGGCACATTAAAACAAAAAATCTTGCCAGAGTATATTCAGCAAGGCCATATAAAAAAATTCACTGTTTAAACTTTCCATTTAAGTTACAGTCTTCATGCCATTAAGCCAAATCAATAAAAACTGAAGTTCAATATCTGAGTAATTCTAAAAGAACATACCGAACTGGCATTCGACAGCTCACACTGGGAAACACCACCTTTATAGGATCAAACTTCCCAAGATGCCCATGTGAAAATACATAATGCCTTCTCCCAGGAACTTACAAGTAAGCATGCAACTCTAAGCCAACTTCTCTATCACAGGTTTGGTTATTACCTCCCCAAACTTCAGTTTCTTGTATGTGGCAGCACATTTCTATCTCTAGCTTTCTCAATTCTTTATCACCAACCCAAACAAGACATATTGACTGTTGTGACTACCAGAAGCCTATAATACTGAATGATCTAATATACCCTAATTAATACCTGATGATCTAGCACTTTTCATTTTAGAACAAAGATCAACTTGATTTTTTTTCTGCTTGGAATCTTTATGTATTTTTAAGATGTACAACCTGATGATTTAATATACCTATGCATTGTAAAATAATGACCAAATCAAGGTAATTGATATATCCATCACTCATACAGTGATCATTTCTCTCTCTGTGTGTGGTAAGAACACTAAGATCTCCTCTCAGCAAATTTTAAATATATGATACAGTATTTTTAATTATAATAACCTTGTTTTACATTAGATGCCAAGAACTTATTTTTCTTATAACTGGAAGTTCATACCCTTTGACCAACATCTCCCCATTTTCCTGACCCCACAGTCCCTGGTAAACACTATTCTATTCTTTGGTTCTATGAGCTCAACTTTTCAGGTTCCACATATAACTGAGATCATACAGTACTTGTCTTTCTGTGTCTGGCTTATTTCATTTAGCATAATGTTCTCAAGGCCTGTCCATGCTGTTACAAATGGCAGTGTTTCCTTTTTTCATGGCTGAATAATATCTCATTGCATGCATGTATATACCACATTTTCTTTATGTTCTTCCATTGATGGACACTTCGGTTGTTTCCATATCTTGGCTATTCAGAATAATGCTGTAGTGAATGTGGGAGTGTAGCTTTCTCTTCAAGATCCTACTGATTTCATTTCCTTTGCATTATACCCAGAAGTGATATTGCTGGATGACATGACAGTTCTAGATTTAATTTTGTAAGGAACCTCCATACTGTTTTCCAAAATGGCTGCACCAGCTGGGCACAGTTTGACTTCCTTCTTCTCTCCTCCTACAAAGGTTTAGAGGTGTGAGGGGACAAGTCTCATTCACAGAATTGCACTTAATGCAGATGGAAAGCTAAAGGGTCTACATTTGCTGACAGAAGCATCCATTAGAGGATTTTAATCTAGGGTTCACCCTGACAATATTGCCCAAGACAGGCTGGATATTGATTAGAGACTGGATATGGTAATGGCAATATAGATACATGTCTTTTAATGTTTAGATATACTAGATATACTAGTATATTTATATTAACTCTCAGCTTTTTATACATGACCACACACATATATGTATAGCTGTTTATGTATATGTGTATGTACATGTCTAAATCATTGGTTCTTAGTTGGACGCATATAGCAGAAGTATCCGGGGAGTTTTTAAATTACAACAACCACTTCTAACCTCTAATGAGTACATCAGATCCATGGAGGAAGGGGGAAGGATCTCCAAAGTAATGATATGTCAATCACCTCCTTCCCTCCCCCTCTTCCCTCCTGGACCTAAATGTTAGGGGTTTCTGAATTAAGGTCTTATACCTCTTAAATGATGGCTACAATTTTATTTTTAACTAGAGGCCTGGGGCACAAAATTCATGCACCCGGGGAGGAGGGCGGTGGTCCCCTCAGTTTGGCCTGTGCCCTCTCGCAGTCTGGGAGCCCTCAGAGGATGTCCAACTATGACTCAGGCCTGTGGGCCTAAGCCGCCAGTCAGGCATCCTTAGTGCTGCCCCAGAGGCAGAAGAGGCTCCTGCTGCTGTTGCGCTCGCCAGCTGTGAGCCCAGCTCAGGGATTCTGGCTGAGTGGCACTCCCCCTGTGGGAGTACACTCACCACCAGGGGGCAGATCCTGCGTTGAGTGTCTGTCCCCTAGTGGTGAATGCACATCATAGCGACAATGTAAGCGATTGGTCATTCCGCCATTTGGTCAATTTGCATATTAGCCTTTTATTATATAGGATTGGCTGCAATTTTATAAAATAATCACTAGAAAGGGGTATTATACACTGTACAGGTACCTTCCTGTTATACACTAGTTGTACCACTTGTTTTGGTTAATTTTCCACATCTAGGTCTATTCTGTCCTGTGTTAGTATAAACCCAGTACCTGTTTGCCGTTATGAGTTACAGACGATAGGATGGTCCTCAGTGTCTTGAAGCCCATGGCGATATCCAGCAGGTGAGCAGCGAAGAAGAAGTTGTTGTAGTGGCCCAAGATGGACATGGTTGTGTACCAGGCCAGGTAGAGAAAGGACTGTGAGGATGGAAGAAATTTAGAGGCTTTTCTGGCATCCATGCCTCCTGATGCTCACTGAACCATTTTTTCTCATCTTTGGGGACAGAGTGAGGATAGATGCTTTTTATATGCTGAGGTGCTATGAACTGGCCTAAGAATTGCTAAGTGGAACCCCATCTGTCTTACATGACTGCACAAGAGAGGCATGTCCCAGCATCGTCAGGCCCTCAGTCTTTCTGCACATGCTCCCTAACTTTTTCCTTGTGGCATCTAATGACACCCCGAACCTGGGGCATAAAATCTTGTTTCTCCAGATGCCATACTTACGTTGTCCGTAAAAACAACTCCCAGCTTCCAGATATGATACTTCATGTCGATGGAACTTAGCCTAAAGGGGAATAAAAAATTTAAAAACATGTAAATATCAGGCTTTAGTGAAATGTTTAATAAGGAGAAAGTTAAGTTTTTTCTCTCCCAGGTTTAATAATCTAAATATGACTTTGAGCTTCTTTATCAGGTTGTATGTGTTCCGTATGAGACTGAGAAAGGTAGAATCACCCATCCTGAAATTTCAATTAGTTTTTCTCTTTGAGTCAGGCATAAAGGCTGATAGGTTCTTAAATTTTTTTAAAGCTGTGCTCTCCCAATAAGTTAGAATCCAGGGGCAACACCTAAGCCAGACGGGAGCCTGGGAGAACAAAGATCTGATTGAGATGTTCCCCTTTAGCACCTTGAAAGGGCTAGAGAAATCAAAGGGTCTACTTCAACCAGACTGGATTTTAATGCATAAGCTCTACCATGACACCAGCGAGGCCGCCTCTGCTTTGGTCTCTTCTACGGGGCTAAAATCCAGGGCATTTTTGTCCAAACCCAGGAGTTCAGCAATGCGTTCCGCTCCGTAGAGATCACCATACTTGTTTATCACCTAGAGCAGAAAGGAGGACGGGGTGAGTTGGGCCACATGTTCCTAGCGGTGCTTTCTCTAGCCCAGTGTCTGTGGAGGTCTGCTGTACTCTGGGCTCTTCCAAGAGGTTCATAAAGACATGATTCAAAATGCAACAGGAAAATAAAGAGAAAAAATAACCTCCAAACAAAACAGATGATAAAGGCAATCAAAAGAAAATTGCTTTTTGAGCTGCTAGCTTTTTGGAGAAGAGAAAAAAACTAGTGTGCAGAAAACAATGACTGTGAAGCTGTTACAGGCAGATAAGGAGAGGAATGAAGCCAGACACCCACATGTGCCGTGCACGCCCCTTCTGTGACTTACTCTTCTCTGTCATAAAAGTAACATCCATTTTACTCATGTTTGTCTATGGAGAACTTAAAGCCTACTCACCCCACTGACAAGGCATACCTTTCTCTTTACAAACTTGTCCCAGTAGTTATTAGGGAAAGATCTGAAAAAAAGAAGATGAAAAAGGCGGGTTCTTAACATCAAGGCCAAGCACGTCGAGAGCCTTTGTGGTGTGTGTGACTGGGACTGTGGTCCTGCGGTGCTTGTCCTGTTCACTGAAGGATTCAAAACGCCATTGAACTTCAGAGCCTCCACAGGACTGGCTTAGGGTTCTACTACTTTGAACTGACTTCTAAGCACTTGGAAAGCCACTCTGCATTTCCTACTTAAAATTATGGTTAAGAGGCAGGGATTGTGGTGACAGGATTAGACAGAAGCAGATTTATGTTTATTGATCCCAGTATTGAGTAGAAACAGAACCCTGAAGGAAACAGCTGCTTTTAACCTTCGTTCACTGAGCGCCTAGTTATGTTAGTAGCTGGGGTAGGTGCTGGGGATCAGTGGGGCAATGCATAGACAAGGTCCCTAACTATATAAAGTTTCCAGTCTGGGAATCATCTTTAGTTAATTTCCATCGCATGTGGCTTCACCGGAATGCTCTTCCATTCCCTTTGCCATTCCCATGTAATCCTGTGGGGTCTGCTTTCCTCAGAGATTTAGATCTCCCTCTCTCTCTTTTGGAGGTGGATCCCTGAAACATCCCATCCCTACCCGCCAGGGGGAACTTCTTTCTTCTGTCTGGTAGCTTCTGCTGCTAGCTCCACTGCAAGTAATTTTCTATTGTTCAAGTCTGGAAAGAACTGTCACTTTCAGGTATGTCAGCAAAACCATTAAACTATTTTGCTCCTCTACAGAACGACTGATTCTTCCTGGGAGGGTTCCTTGTGAGGCTAGATTGCAGCCAAGGAACTGCTGGCCCTTGGCACATACCTTCTTCCTTCTGCTCTCGAGTCATTCTTGTTGGGTGTGGAACACACAGTCTCCTCTCCTAGCAATCACCCAAGTTGGGGGGAGGGGAATAGGGGTCTCCCTCTCTGCATGGGCCTCTCAGAATAACCCTGAGCAAATGCCACCTCTCCCCCACAGGTGATGGTTAATTTTTAAAAAATATATAGTTAAAGTAGCTTCTTTGTCTTAAACATCCAAATGCCACCTAAAAGCAAGAACAAATGCTGCCTTCATAGAGTAAATTGCTAATGGGGCACAGAAATAATTACGTTGACTTTCTTCTTTGTATATTTTTCTGCTACTTGATTTTTTTTTAATGTATTGCATTTTTAGAATCTAAAATAAAACAAACAAAAATCAAGCCATGCTTCCTCTGTCCACACTGATATCCCCTTTCTCTTAAATCCACTATAAAAATGGTCCATAACATACAACTCAGCCTTGGCCACATTTTGTTGTAAATGGGAAATTACACAAGTGGTGCAGGGTCACTGACCAAAGGCTCTAGGCAAGACCCTTTTGCCGATGATCTTCCTTTGGTCTGAGTATTTTTTGTCCCCTGACTAGGTATGTAAGCTCCTTGGAGATAAAAACATTTTTACTTGGTAATATTAAAGTGTGGGATGGAGAAAAGAAATTTCAGAAGGGAAGTACATAAATAAATGATACATCAATGTATGAATGGTCAAGAAAAATAATATAAGATGCTCAACCTCTTTAGAATTCACAGTGAGGTGCCACTGCTCACCTACTGGCTTAGCAAAACTGATGGCAAGTGCTGGCAAGGAGGCAGAGGATCAGGAACTCTCCGACAGTGCTGATTGGCAGGTAAATTGGGACAGGCATTTGCATTCTCTCTTCAGCAAAGTTTCCTTCTGGGTCTCTATTCTACAGGAACTCCTTTACTTGTGCATGAGTTATAAAAATGTTCATTGCAGCACTGTTTGTAATGGCCAGAAATGAAAACACTTGAAATACCCACTGCCAGGAAAATGGATAAATATCTGATAGCATTCTCCTATCAGTGTTTTGAAAATGTTTTGAAACATTTCAGCTTTGCAAATGACAAAACTATGGGAACACACATCACCATAGGTGAGTTCTTCTGCCATTTGACCCAGTGATCCCACTTCTAGGAATATATCCTAAGAAACCAGAAACACCAAGCAGAAAGAATGTATGCACCTCTATGTTCATAGCAGCACAATTTACAATAGCTAAGATCTGGAAACAGTCCAAATGCCCATCAGTAGATGAGTGGATAGAAAAGCTGTGGTACATTTATTCTATGGAATACTATGCAGCAATAAAAAAGAAGGATCTCTTATCCTTTGAGGCAGCATGTAGGGACCTGGAGAATATCATGCTAAGTGAAATAAGTCAGTCAGAGAAAGACAAGTATCACATGATCTCATTCATATGTGGAATCTAATTACCAAAATAAACTGATGAACAGAGAGGATCCAGAGACATGGAAGCATGAAATAGAGTGTGGAATCTCAGAAGGAAGGTGGGAGAGGGTGGCTGGGTGGGAGAGGGTGGGTTGGTGGGAGGTAACCAACCAAAGACCTTGTATGCATAACCCATGACACAGACAATTAGCTGGTGAAAGCCGGGTGTGGGAGGCCGGGGGGCAGGGATGGTCTGGAGGGAGTTAATGTGGGATAAAAAGGGACATCCGTAATACTTTGAACAATGAAGATTTTTTTAAAAAGTGAGTTCTCAAACATGGCACTGAAGAAGCGATTCAAATGACTAACATATGGTAGAATTTCATTTATATACAGTTCAAAACTAGTTACAATGCACCAATATCTAAGGACACACACACCTAAGAGCTAAAACTATAGAGCAAGAGATGCTTATCACTAAAGTCAGGAGAGTAGTTAGCTAGGGGTTGGGGAGACAGGCTAGAGAAGGATCATAACATCTGGGACCACAGAGCTTTCGGCAATGTTCCATTTTTTAACCTTGGTAGTTCAACTTATTATTATACTTTAAAACATACATATACATTTTATATCTTCTACATGTGTATTTAACAAGATATAAATATTAAAAATGAAAGCTCTTCATGATCTATAGTTAACTGAAAACAACAGGTTACAAAGTACTACACATACTGCGATGCAGTTATTGTAAAAAAAGTAAAGATTTGTTCATCAAAATTTTAAAAAAAATCTATTTATGCATTTTCCTGCTTGTGGACACTTATGCCACTTCAAATAAGTTTTAGCAGCTATCCTTGTTGGGACATTTTAGTGTTCTTGCCTCACTATCCCCTTAGGATAAATTTCTTGAAACTGAACTGCCTTTTTTTCTGGTATTTTGGGGCCATCTCATCTTGTGCTACAGACACAAACATTACTGATAATTGCAGAAAGCTTACCAAAGAATTAAATTATTTCATTGTGCCCAATATTTCTTACCGTAATGTCTAAGGATCTGAAATGGAGCTTGCCTCTCCTCCTTATTTGAAGAGATTGGCAGGCATAGGCTTTTTGATTGAGGCATAGGCATTTAATTTTCCCCTGTGAGAAGAGTCTTCCCTTTCTGGAAACTATCTACAAAGCTCAGTCGCGTACCTTTGTAGAGCTGCCTCTCTCAGTCTGCTGACCATCTCTGGGGAAGAAGCAATTTCCTTCTTCTAAGGGTCAGAGCTGTTGTTTCTAGCTGTGCCAGTTTTAATGATCACAGCTAAGAGTTTCGACATAGTCGCCTTTGTTCACCTATCCAGCTCTATTTCTTTACTTTCTTTCAGGACATTAGTTTATCTTGCAGCTCTCACCTTCACAATGAATATACTAACATTAAAGCATCACCTTCACTAATGATGACCATTTTTTGAATAGTTAGGGAACGGGAATGACCAATAGCTTGATGCCACCATGAGCCAGGCACTGGGCCAAGCATTAATGTCCCCAGACTGAAGGTGGTATTCTCATCTCTTTATTACTGAAGAGGGAACTCAGGCTTAGAAGGCTTGGGTGTGGGGGTTGGGGGGGGTGGGGGTGGTGATGGTGGGGGATGGAGGCGGGAGGCAAGGAGGGGATAACTTACGGTGTGTTGATTACCAAGCGGTCCCATTGCCCTTTGATGTCATCTTCAGATGGCTGTTCGGTGATATACAAGCCATCAAACTCCAACTTCCTGGCAATTTCCTTTTCTCTTTTGAATACCACCAAAGGGACCTAGGAGGGGAGGACACTGTTCCTCAGAGAAGGCTTCCTAATTGAAGCACTCTCTCCTACACATTTCAATAAACTGTCCTCCCACCTTCAGGGCAGCAATCTCCTTTCAGTGGGATCCTTACGGTGCCTAATTACGTGTCCAGAGTCAAACCTCTTACCACTCCTTGGGCTAGTACACCTTCCTTTCCAACAGCTGATCTCACTTGGGCCACCCTTTAAGGTTTGGGTTAAACAGCTGATATTAATGCAAACTGGACTCCTTGAGTCATCCTACTGAGAAGGCCGTATGCAGATGGGTCCTTGGGGCGGACTGAGTTAGGTCTCCTCAGACTGCTAGGCTGGAGTTGAAATAAGAAGGGATGATAGACTATTCTAGAGTTGATTAGTCGGCCACAGGAATACCATGAAATGTCCGCCCTCCCCCCTCCACCTCCCACACACACCCAGTGCCTAGGGTCATATTCATCTCATGGCTTTGAAATTTGGTGAATGAAAGATGGTTTGATGGACAGAATGAGAGGGCTCACTGGGTCCCATACATAGTTTTTCTGGATTGAGGTTTTCTTCCTCAAAGGCTTTCCCAGGAGAGTGCCTGCCAGGAAGGAGCGCTCTTATTTGTTCTCAACAATCACTCCCTGTTGTCTTATTGTTCTAAGTCTGATTTTAGGTGCTAAGTGGTGGGGTGACTATAGAGATCTACTACACAGAAGGGTGGGGAAATAACCCATCACCCCAACCATCGACACGCAGAGGCTACTGATGAAATCCCAGGGGAAATCAGAAGACCCAGAGTACCTCTAGCTGGAAAAGCTTAACTCAAACAGAACCAGGCTTTCTCATTTGCTGGAAAGCCACTGGTTACTTAGCAACATCCTTGAGACCTGGGTCTCCAAACAGTTTCTTCCAGTAACTCTTCCTTAAAGTTAATGACATCCATATGCCTCACACTGCCCCTTTATTTCCAAGACAAAAAGACACAATTTAGATCATGATTTGTAAAGCGCTACCTCTTGCTCTTTCTTCTTTAAAACAATGAAATGACACAGAGGAAAGAAAAGACTAATGCTAGGAAGATGGCAAAGGCTAATAATAGGCATCACACACGGGGAGGAATCAATGACTGCTGTCAGCTAATGGATGATGTGGGAGGGGAAACAATGATAAAGCTACGCTAACTTCTCCTGTATTTTGAAATGACTCTGAATAACAATAATAATAATACCAAGTTGTAGAGCCGTTCTGATCTCTGGGATTCAAAGCATTCCCCTTCAGTCTTCTAGGAGTTTGTATGGCTTTGTAAGTAGGATTTGCACATCTTATTCCCTAGAGAGTGCTTCTCTAGGTCAGCAGTGTATCTGCACCCTGCACAACAGGTGGGCTCTGGGACGGTGACCTAAGGAGCAGCAGCTGGCACTCTTAGTTACTCTCCGATGCGCTGAGAGCAGTTCATTTAATCCTCCAGCAGTGTTCAGGGATCAGTGGTATTACGACACTCACTCTCACAGAGGAGGAAGCAGAAGGATGGCAGGTTAAACGGCTGAGCTGTGAGTCCAACCCAGGCAGCCCGGCTTTTATTGTTACAGTGGGGTCCTCTGTGTGGTTTAGGGCAGCCGTTGCCAACCTTTTGGACCTCACAGGCCACCAGTGGTCCACAGACCACCAGTTGGTGACCACTGGTTTAGGCCACATGCTCTCTGAACTTCCTACATGATACCATAGTTCACTGGGAGGTGAGGGCTACAAAGATAGAAATATATTTCCTGGGTTTCCCCCTGGGAGGAGATGGCTTGGTAAAGATCCAAGGAGATGTCCTACTAAAGAGAAGTAAAAAAAAAATGCAAAGAGAAAAATATGTGGGATAGTAGAAAAAGAACTGGACTTAGAACACCGAACACAGAATGTCTGAAGACTCACGTAACTGTGGTAGCGTCTGAAGACATAACCTGGTCTAGCCAACCTGGTCTCCTAGCATGAATGCCCTCCTCACCCCTGAGCCACAGTGAAACTGGGCCAGCCCTGTGACTTGCTTTACCCAGAAGAATGCAATAGAAATGACACTGGCAGTTCTGGGCCTGGGCCTGGGCTTCAGAAGGGCTAGCAGCTTTCACGTCTGTGCTCTTTTTGGAAACTCCAAGACACCAAAATGCAAAAAGTCCAGCTACCTGGCTAGGGAGAGAATGTGGAGAGGCACGTGCACAGGGCAGTGCCTGAGTCTGCATGGGGAGGCCCAGCTAGGCCAGCCTGCCAGCCACTGCCTCTCCACTGTGTAGGCGTGAGCCAGTGCCGCCGTGGACAGTGTGGCCCAGCTGAACTCCCACACGCTTGCTGATGTAGCTGCTTTCACATGGAGCAGAGGAGCTGCTCAGATGGCCCAGCCAGTACACAGAATCAGAGAGATCAAACATCATTTTCAGTCACCGAGTTTAGGGGTGATTGGTTATCAGCAATAAACAGCAATTGAAACTGTAACTCATTATGTTTTCTCCTGATATCTTGAGGAGTTAAAACCTAATAATTTTTGAAAGGTGAAAAGCATTTTTGTAAAAACTCCAATATAAATGCAAAGATCAGAAGAATCTCACAGGACAAGGTCCGTGTGTGATTTAGACTGATGCTTCTAATTTTATGAAATTCTACAAGAGGAGCCTGAACTGGGACTCAGAGAGCAAGGCTTCTCAAACAGTGTGGGTGCAGATCTCCTGGGGATCATGTTACAGTAGATTCCAATTGAAAAGGCTAGGAACTGGTATGGGTCTAACCAGTTCCTAGGTGATACCCAGGATGCTTAGCAAAGTCTTAGAGAACAAAGGGCTGGCTGGGCTCAGAAATGATGCTTCCTCCCCAAGGAGTCAGGTTAGATTCAGAGTGGACAGCAGCTCACCTTGAGGTAGTAATAGCCCACCACACAGACTAAAGAGATGACGGTGTGGATCACGGCCAGTGCCCGCAACGTTGGGGCCATGTACCCAGTGCTCTCCTGAAGGACAAAGAACACCACCGCTTCCTCCTCTTCCTCGTCACTGAAGGAATGCCACAGGTTCACCACATCCTCTGTTTCCTCTTCCAAAGGCTCTTCAGTGACCTGGCCAAGACACACGCTCTCAAACACCAGGAAGAGCATCCGCCGCTGGGTCTCCCAACGGACTTTATGTTGCTGTGCAAATAGCGGTAACTCAGCATCACGTGCTGAGTATGAGATTTTGGGGCAACTTATTCCTAGGAATCCCCAGTATCTCTAATAATCGCAAACACTTTAAATAGACAAAACATATCTTTTGAGAAAGAGCAAAAATCTTTAAAAAATTAGGGAAGTTTTACTAAAAATTAGTAAAGGCCTCTCATTTATGAATTCATCCCATGAACATTTATTATGTGCCTGCAGTGTACTAGACCCACTTACCAATGCTCCCCATCTTCATTTCTCTTGATTAGTCCCTCCTTTTCCTCATGCAGAAAACAACTATTAATTCTCCCTTCATAAGGGTTCTAACATGGGGACCAACTATAACGGCTCTCTGTGACCTTCCTCCTCAAGGAAAGAACTGCATTTTGAAATGCCTTCCAGTTCCTAATAAAGGCTCAAGGACATAGTAGATTCCCAACAAATATTTGAAGAATTTATTAGGTAATGAATTTATTTATTAGGCAATGAATGGAATAGTGTCCTCGCAGGCAGTCTCTCCATTCTTCCCCTTGCTGAAGATGACACCCTTTTTAGAAGCCAGTGTCTTAGAAATATCTTTAGATATCAGAACTTAACTCTAATTTCTATTTTTTTTAATGAAGTACATTCAGTGAAATACATTTAGTAAATGACCTTTGAATGAAGTATCACCTTGTAAAAGAGCAGGATGAAGTTGATAGCGAAGGCTACAAACAGAGCGAGGAACCTCAGGTTGTAGAAATTCCTGGCCAGGTAATGCTGAAAAGGAAAGGACAGGCAGAGGCGAGGAGCTTTGCAAGGAAAAGGGAACTTTCTTCTCTCACACAGAAGGTCGCTTCTGGTTAGAAGTTTACACATGACTAATTCTACTCTTTGGTAATCCGTATTCTAGGACAATTCTGGCCTTCCTGGGACTTATTTGAGAGAGGAACCGAAAATGATGATTTAAAAAAAATTGCTTAGAGTGATGCTCAAAGGAACCCTGGCCCAGCTTGTTCTTCAGGGTGCCAAATGCCAGACATGCCACCAGCTGACTCAAATGCTGCTATGAAGGCATGCATGTGTGTGTGTGTGTGTGTGTGTGTGTATACTGAGCACATCACGCAGAAATTAGTCTTTAGGACATTACAGGTGATCTAAGTTCACTAAAGACCTTTCTGCAGCTCCTACCCTGCATGCAACCAGACCGACCTTGGGTGCCTGGCCCTTTGTAAGTCACAGTCCCAGAGCCCCTGCCTCTCCCTTCTCAGGGGCACCATTCCCATCCTCACTGCCATCTTCCTGGGAAGATCAGCATTTGAGGACTAGGATGGCAGCTGCATGGGGAAAGCACTCAATCTCTCTGTGGAGGGCTCTACCCGCAGGTGCCGGGAAGAGGTTGTCCTGGCATCAGCAGCTGTACCCCAGGGGGCAAGTCATCTGAGAACTGCAGAAGCTGGGCTGAGGGCTGATTGCATGTGGAAGAACAGCTTGTGGGGTCTGTGGTGAGAACCCACAACATAGGTAGATTCTTTCTGCATCCCTAATGATCCAACTACTTGTGAACTTTGGCCGAGGAGCAGCTAAGTCCCCACATGACACAGCTAGGAAGAGGACTTCCCATGCTGTCTAAGACAGCACAGGGCAGAGGGGTCCCCGCAGTCGGGCAGGGGAGCTGGAGCACTTGGCTTTCGCCAGGTTAACCTCTTTTGTTTTTCCTCCAACACAAGAGGAACAGGCAGATAAATGAGAAGAGGAAAAGAAGAGGAATGAGAAAGTGAGGAAGCATAGCCAACCAAATTGTGAAACAAAACTGTGGTCATTTCTCTGAGGATTTCCTTGGGCCAACTCCTGCCCCAGAGGTGCGGCCTGGGCTGGAGCGCTTACCAGTAACTTGGTCTGATAGATTTCCAGCCCTTTAAAGAAATTAGCCATGAAGGCTTCAGGCTTCTCGACTTTCTGGCCACGCCGCCGCTTCTTCTTTTTTGTCGCCTCTGCCCACAGGACCTTGGCTTGTTCCTCTCCGGCTGTCTCCTCCTTCTCCCCATCTTCCATGCTGCAGGAGCAAGAAACCCACTCAGCACGGAGGCCAGGGGGAGGCCTGGCCCAGGCAGGAACACTGAATCCAAGTCTGGTAATTCTTTCTTGGGAGGTGGAAACCTCAGCTCTTTATCACCCATGGTGCCTGGACATCAGCTGTGTACTTGAGTGATGTCCACTTTGATGAGCCATGGTCATAGGTGTACAGTAGTTATCAATAAGTTTATAGTCTTTTTTTGAAATTTGGCTTAACAACTTTTCTTCTTCAGAAAAGTCCTTTGTTATTTATTTTTTAAGTCTTCATTTGAATTAGCAATAGTAATTGTTCTCCAACTTTGTGGTAGGGATTAAATGAGATATTGTGTAAAAAAAAACCTTAGCATAGGGCCTGGCATGTAATAGGTATTGAATATATTAGATATCATCACCATTAACATTATATAAAGTTATGAAATGTTGGTATTTGATAATTTGGCCAGATGGTGAAATTCTGACCTACTAGTGAGATTATAAAATTAACAGGATTAATAAAATGTGTTTATTATATAGCTGGGTAAAAGGAAATGTACCCAGAGCTTGAAAAATACCTATTTATCTATATAAAAGCCTAAGCAACCCCTACAATTGAATGACTGGAACAACCAGACTGACAGGTCGACCAGACGCTATGACATGCAGATGCTCAACATAGGAGCTGCCCCCTGGTGGTCCATGTACTCCTACAGCCAATCTCTCACCGCCCCTCCCCCCCGCTGGCCAATCTCCTGTGGCCCCTCCACCCCCTGGTCCACCAACCTCCTGCGGCACCCTCACCCACCCCCAACCAACCTCCCATGGCCCTGCCGTCCCCTTGGCCTGCCCCACCCACAGCCCCTCCCCACCCAACCAGCCAACCTCAATGGGATCCCACCCGTGCATGAATTCATGCACCAGGCCTCTAGTTTCTTATATTACTACTAGAGGCCTGGTGCATGAAACTCGTGCATGGGTGCAGTCCCTAGGCCTGGCTGGTGATCAAAGCACAAGCATCTGGCATGGAAGGACAGGTCCCAGCTGACCTCTGGGCCCTGGGCAGCACCTAGGCCCCTGGGCCCCTGCATGCACCCTTCCATCTGAGTCATGGCGCCCAAGGCCCCACATGGAGATGCAGTGAGTGTGGCTGGACACTGTGGGCCTGGGTATACCGTGGGTCTCTGGGCTGCCCAGTGGCACTGCATGGAAGCCTGGCAGGCAGTGTGCTCTCTCCTGGCCAGCCTCGCAGATGGGCTCCAGCATGAACCCATAGGGAACCTGAACGGCCCCTGTGGTCCCAGCAGCTGTGGCCCAGCTCACATAGAACATGCTGCACAGGTGTGGGGTAGGCTCCTTGCGGGAGCCTGGCACCTGAGTGTGAGGGCTTCCCCGGTGTGCAAGCCCTGACATCCTGAGGGAGGGTAGCAGGGAGAGTAAGAGTGAGCTTGGCAGACAGCCTGCATTCTCACCACACCTCTATCCCCATCACCCCTGCCCCCAGGTAGCTGGCAAAAGGTTGCAGCGCATTGCTGACACCTGCCATGTTCTGTGCCACCCTCTGGTGGTCAGCACACACCATAAGCAGTTGAACTCCTGGTTTCCCTGGTCGAATGACCACCTGATGGGTCAATTTACATATTAGGCTTTTATTATATAGTATAGCAT
Organism: Murina feae; assembly: GCA_004026665.1. Taxonomy (NCBI): domain Eukaryota; kingdom Metazoa; phylum Chordata; class Mammalia; order Chiroptera; family Vespertilionidae; genus Murina; species Murina feae. The sequence goes on from PVJC01001554.1 coordinate 54,436, forward strand.
TACTATAGCTATTTACCACAGCAATAAAATAGTAGATGCCATCAAGAACTGTCTAATAGGAGTTAGAGTCCTCAAAGTTACCAAGAACTTACTCTGCCTTCTCGGGTTCCACTTTTCCTTCTGAGTCATGTGCTGCTTTCATCTCTGCTGCCTAGACAAAAACAACAGTCAGTAAAGTTCTCCTCGAATCAGTGCATTCATGGTGAAGAACTATATCTCTGGTAATTTTCATCTTCTTGGTCAGAAGTCCCAATGGCTTTCTCTTCTCCTGCTTCTGCTTCTCTCAGGGTCATGGAAGGTGAGTGTCCTGTACATATCCAGGTGCTCTGGAGAGATGCTAAGACAAAGATTTCAAATCTGAAAACTCCACTGCCCTCTTATTATTAGTCAACTCAAAGAGAAAACTTGTGCTCAGACACTGTCAGAGCCCCATGGCTGTGGTCCCAAGACCCCACGGGGTCAGGGAGAGATGGTCCAAATCAGAACCTGCTTCAGAAAGGATATCTGCCTCGTCTTTAAGTCTCTTGGCACCTGCTCTCCCAGGCTCTCTGCCTGACGACCACTGCACTTCAAAGAAAATTCAAGCTCCTTACCGAGGCCTACATGACTATAGGATCATGGCCTTTCATTCCATCCTCATCTTGCACCTCTTGATTCCTTACTTCCTACACCCAGACCTCATTTTCTTTCCTGGGACATTCCAAATCCTTCCCTGCACCAGGACCTTTGCACCAAGCATATTCGCTGCCTGAAGTGTGACTGCTGTGCATGTGCCTGATATCCTTCAGGACATGGTTCATAGGACACCTTGTCAGAAGCCTCCTTGACCATCCTATTTAAAGTAGGGCCCACATTCACTCTGTAACACATGTCCTTGTTCATTTATCTTAGCATGTGTCACAAATAGTAATTATCTTATTTATTTGTTGTCTTCTTCCATTAGAAGTTAAGCTCTATTAAAGCAAAAATGTCTTTCCTATTAACTGAGTTTTCATAGCCTCAGAACACAGCTTGTCATGTAGCAGGTCTTGAATGAATCCAATTATGTTTATGCCCTAGGGCTACATCAGGGAGCCAAATGGAATAAAGAAATTAATATTGTAAGAATGCCTATGATTCTGATGCTTTCTTCCCTGATTCGTAAAGCCAGGCGAGAGTTCTCTCCTTAGCACCTGGCATTCATCCTTCCTAACGTTCTTCACACCTATACAGATTTATCCAATATCTCTCTTTTTCACTGAATTATAGGCAAAATACATTTTTCATGTACCACTGTATCCTCAGATCCAAAAAAACAGTGATAAGCACATATTAGCTAGTTAATAAATATTAATGTAATGAATGGATAAAAGTTGTCTTTGGGCTCTGATCTCTTTACACGTCTCTCCACACTCTCTTTAGTGCTAGAATGATGCTGTGAGTTGGATGCTGCAACAGAGGGAAACACCCATGACCAAGGATTGACCAAGGACCAGCATCCATGACCAAGGGGCTCTGAATTACTATTATCTTATTCTCTTAATTTAGTTGACTGACTCAAAGTCCAAATTTAATAATGCATCAGAATAATGAACTGTCCCAGCCGATAAGACTCACTGGGACACTGTGCTAACGTATATGATAACATCTGGACCTTTGGGACACTGAAGAATTATTATCTCACCAGAAAAACTTCCTCTTATGTTATACCTGTTTTCTATGCTTTCAGTTTACTGAATGAACCTGTCTACCATGAGAACTAAACTTCTAATAAAAGTGTGGAAGCAAGGTGAGCATCACAGATCACCATGTTTGAACTCTACAATGTAAACTGAAGACCACCCAGCAATTAGACACCAAGACATCCATTTATGCCTTACACTCCCCAGACTTGGTAGAGCTAGAATGATGAGGTCAGGGTAATCATAGGAGAGCTGGTGTCTAATACATTGTTGACTCTCAGGGAATTGGTGTCAGTGCTAGTTGCAAAATATAGTAGCACGTGTTTTTCTGGGCATAAAGGAGGATGATGGAAACAAATTATGCTTACCTGTACTTTCCTTTTCTTCTGTACAGTACTCTCTAGTGTAGGGGGTTCATCCTTGCCAATAATCTCAGAGAGGTCACCCAAACCCACTTCTGGCCCATGCTTTGAGCCACCTTCTTTCTTAGCGTGGAATCCAAAAAGATCTGACATAATATCTGCATCTCCTTTCTCACCCTTTAAAAAGTGCACTAGTTCAGTGGTGATACCCGGCTCAGTCAATTCTGCCCTCTCAGCCTCCAAAACATCATCATGGATACCAAATTGGGTTGGATCAGGCATGTCCCCCAGGATCTTGGTCACCCTGATGTTCTTTGCCCCTTCTACCAGGCCCCCTCCAAACACTGTGTTCCACAGAATCTGAAAGATTCCCCCCAAGATGGCGAAGAACAACTGGAACAGCCCCACAAACAACATCCAGAAGAACGAGAAGAACACCTTTACCAGCTCCTTCACAGTCATCTTTTTCACCTTCCTGTATTGCTTCCTGAGGTTCTTCAGAGTCACCCTCTTTAGAAAGTTGGCAACATTCCTCTTCACCGAGGCACAGGCCATGGCAAATGCAGAGGTAGACTCAAAGGATTTGTCATCCTCTTCTTCACCCTCAATCTCTGATGTGTAAGAAGAGTCTTCCTCTTCCTCCTCCTCCTCTTCTAGTCTGTCAGTTGAGTCAGATTCAGAGATCTGAGATGCTAACTGCATTTCAAAGATGGTATCCTCACAGAAGTTCACAAACAGCTCCATCTTTTCCTGTTCCCCACCTTCATTGACAACATCGAAGATAAACTGTCGCTTAGATTCCTTCACTTGGGGCTTTTCCCACTGAGTTCGACTGGATTCACTGATCTCAAAATAAACACGCTCAATTTTCTTGGCACCACCCATAATCTCAATGCGTCCTAGATATGGTTCGAAATAGTTGAGCACACTTTCTGCTGGGTCCAACAGACACTTAAGGCGAGAATCATTTGGCATGTGCTCCGAGAGGTTTGTCAATAACACTGCCACATTAAACCCTATGTCCTTGGCCGGCTCATGGAACCGGTCAACAAAATCAATGTAATTAAACATGTCATTCTCATCAGCTTCTGCACAAGAAAGGAGAAAGTCAATCTCTGACTGTGTGTACTGTTTTTGCCCTTCCATGGCCTTCTGGAATTCTTTTTTAGAGATAATCCCTTTACCATCTGGGTCATATTCTTTGAAGGTGTCTGAGCTGGTTAAGTCTTTAAGTTTCAAGAACATATCAAAGAATTTCAAGATCATTTCTACATTGGTAGATGATTCTACCAGTGTGTCAACCATCTGCTTGCCAATAGTTCCATTTACCACATTCCCTGTGAGGCAGGTTCAAAAAGACATACAAATATATCAATAAATCTAGGCCATTCTGTAACTGGTGAGGTAGCTATTTCTAGAAGACTTATGTGTCAAATCAGTCAGCTCTTTTCTGACTGTGATAATTTGGAAATGGACAGGAGAGAGCAGCAAGCCATAAAGACTACACCACTAGGAGCCAAGGGGGATAGAAACAGAGGGAGAAGGAGATAGCTAGCCCAGTGCCTTTTATTTGGCTTGGGGCCTGGGAATTGGTTTTGTTATTAGATTACTGGGGACACATAGGAATAAGTGGTGCTCCACTCATCCCCTTAGACCTAGGAAAGTGACCAACTAGATGGCTGGCATACACACTGGCAGCCAGATGTATTGAAAAGCAATGGGGAGAGGGAGAGAATAGGGAAGAGCAAAGCTTAGAGGTTTTCCCCAGTTCATTCTGGCTTTCCTATTGTCATAAAATAAGTTGGCTTTAGGATTTGTTCATCAGACCATGTTCCTCTCACTCATTTTTTGTTGATGAAAATTTGGCTTTCTAACCAATGTTATATGGCATGAATGACCTGCCAGGATAATCTGTGTGATTAGTATGGTTAGTGCTTGGACCAATTACAGTTGTGTGAATGCCTAATTATACCAAACAGCCCAACCTTCCAGGAGGGACAGAAGCATCACCACCATGTCCTGAAGGAGATCCAAGAGTTCCTTTAGCAGCTCGATCTGACTGGAATCCTAGAACAGAAACAGGAGATACCCCTGAGCTATCTGATCCCTCAGCAAAGTACAGGACAGCGAGCAAGAAGAGCCTGCTCTGGAAATGCTAGGTGAGGGTTGCGTCAATCTCAGGAATGAGTTCCCTTCTCATTGTGAATGCGGATGTCTTACCATCCACTGTTTGTAGCGTCAGGAAGCTGCCTGCAGGACGGTATGGCCAATAGCATTCCTTTACAGCTCTCCTTTTATTAGCACAACGTGGCAGATATACCACTCGTTGTCCAAAACTACTGAACAGCCCAATCCACCAAAGAGCTGTTAGGTACCGTATTTTCCGGCATATAAGACGACTTTTTAACCTAGGAAGATCTTCTCAAAAGTCGAGACAAAACTGCTGAAATGGTAGAAATGCTAGAGGGAGAAAGTAGAGGAGGTAGTTGGGTCACTTCTCTCACTAGCCTTCTCGTTATTTGAGAAGATTTTTGAGATTTTCCTGGGTTAAAAAGTTGTCTTATATGCCAGAAAATACAGTATCTCTATAGTTTATGTTGTTCTTGATACTAGAGAAGTGCAAGTGAGCTTTTTGGGAATACTATTGCAATCCAATTAAGGCATTGAGATTAAAATCACTAAGTGGGTTCTTTTTTTTTTTTTTTTTTTTTTAATGAATTTAGGTCCTCCTGATTCTAGTTGGTGGTGCTCTGGGTACCACTGGTTCCTTAAAATGTTATATAATTGAGGCTATTCCTCCAGATGGCTCTGATGCTAGTCTGTTTTGTTTTAATTTCAGCATTGCAGAGAGAGCATTGCCAAGTTAGCACCATGTTTTGCACCCTACATCACAGAAGGAAAACAATCCTTTGGAGGATCTGAGGTGGGCAATCAGAAGGTGAGATTAAAAAATGCATTTGGGCCACTCTCCTTTTACAGACTTTCTTTGTAAAGACAGTTATTTGTCTATCTCTCTAAATTTCAGAGGGACATCCCCCAGCTCTGGTGTATGTCACAGCTTTATCCGAAATAGATGTGTAGAATATTTGAGCTGGAAGAGACCTCAGGGGTCAGCTGTTCTAAATCCCAATATTTTACAGTTGGTGAAGAAAAAAAACCAGAAAAGGAAACTGGTTTTCTGAAATTTACTAGTGAGGAGGTGGCAGGACCTGTCTCCGGAGCGCCTCACCATGCTGCCCCAGCTGGGTTGACATAGTAATCAGTCAGCTGACATGTTACTGCTGAATTAGCAGCCCTCCCAAGAACTCTCTCCTCCCATAAGGCCAGAGTCAAAAGGGGAAAAAATGAAAGGGTTAAATAGCACATTCCAGAAGGGAGGAGGCAGATGTGACAGCCTTGAACATTGTAGGTACACATCATTTAAAACGACGCTACAAATGTTATTCTAATCAGCCTGAAACATTCTGAAGTTCTCCCTTATGTGTTGCCATGGAGAGAAACAATCATCTACTGCATACACTCCATTTATTTGTTCATAATAAATGCTCTCAGCGAGTCTGATTCATCTTGCCAGAGAGATGGGGAGTGGAAAGGAAAGGCGGAGGTGGGGCGGGAGGAGGAAGCAAAGGTGAGAGAGAAGGCATAGATGAATTAAAGAGACATGCACAAAGCAGACAGGGCCATCGATTGTTGTAAACTGACAAAGTAGTGACAAGGAAGCAAAATGATTAGCACCATAAAAAGCAAATGTTGAGGCAATTATGAAAAGGGTAGGCTGGTGGGGCACAAGGAAGGAAGCTGCATCCATGCAAAAGCCTGTCTGGGACATTCACTCCTGTCTCCCGTTTAGACCCATGGTTTTAAAAATGGAACCTAATCTGCTTGACTTTTTTCAGCCATTTGATCAAGCAGTCACATCCACAATGGGAATACCAAGGGGGTGAGGATTAATTTAGCATTTCACACCAACAACTCACTGGGGACAGGCCACAGTACCTGAGAGAGTTTCATTTGCATGTTAGCAAATACATGGAGGAAGCCGACCACAGCATCCCACAGCCTGCTGTGAGCCAGGCTCTGCTGGTTCCCAATGCACGGGCCCTGTGGAGAGGAGGACATCCTATTTCACTGAAACATCATGAGCTGCTCTGAAGGGCTGAGGAAGGGCCTGTGACCCTGGTTTATATGAACAGATAGCTCCTCCCCGAAGTCACATATTTTGTGCTCAACATTTCCCCAAGATATTAACACCCGCACCAAAGGATCTTAAGTCTAACAAAAGCCGCTAGGAATTTCACAGTACAGCGATGTTCAGGGATTTTCTTTTAGCCTTAGAATATGTTCTTCAAAGAAAATCTTACACTGAAGAACATAATTTAAAAAAGCTCAGTGCTCTGGTTGAACAAGACTGAAGGGCATTCCTGCCCACTTTCATCCACACCTTGGCATACAAAGGGTCTAAAGAATTCAAGGGTTCTGTGGAGTCCAATGTGAAAATCAGGCCCTAGCTCATCTACTGTTACCTGGCAAAGCTACCTGGAGAATGCTATGAGCATATGGTTATCTGCTCAAATAAAAAACAAAATAAACCCCAAACACTGAATAATATTCCTGTTCAATTACTTTTAGGATTTTCCTACCATTATCCTGAAGTTCAGGTAGAATACCATCTCTATCTTTTCTGAAAGCCAAACGCAGAGGGAAGACAATGACTAGTTTGCATTTTTCCTGTTAATATCCTTTCCAATTTTTGTAGATCATTATTGATCTGATATTTCTGATTATAAACTCTTTCTTATAGTTTATTTTTCCTACCTTTTAATCAATTCCCAAATCACTGTTCAGTAAGAAATTTCCAAAAAGAACACTGATACTATCTTATGTTCTGGAACTATCTTGACAGAATTCTCAGGGAAGAGGTGAGCAGGAGAAATATTGCCTGCTTCCTTAAATCACTTATTTAAAAATCACTGTTCATGTACATTTGGTATCTGATCCATAGAAACCTCTAGATTCGTTTTGAAACAAAACCTTTTTGTAGAAAGAAATACACAAACATTAGGGTTAAGTGCTGCATGGGACATTCTGAAAATTGGAATGGTTTCTACAGAGAACAAATCAGATGCTTGTCAAATCTGTTCAATGGTCTTTGCAGGCATCTCATATTCTGTGACATTTCAGATAGTCACCTGTTTCTAGGTTTATCTCTCCTTGTTTTTACCATCCTTGAGTGACAATGATCACTCTCTCCCTTAAAATTTTCCTTTAAATTTAATAGTCTTAGTTTTATGTTTCTCTTAGTAAGCAAATATGATCTGACTGTGCCAGTTGATTCATCTTGCAGATCTTTAAGAAATGTATGGAACATCACTGAGGATTGTGATGTGGCTACTGATTTTATAGCAAACTAGGGGCCCGGTGCACGAAATTCATACACGGGAAGGTGGGGAGTGGGAGGGGGCGCGGTCCCTCAGCCCAACCTGTACCCTCTCCAATACGGAGTTCTTGGGGAGTCTCACAATCCAGGACCTCTGGTTCTTAACTGCTAACCTGCCTGCCTGCCCTAATCACTCTGCCTGCCTGCCTGATCCCCCTAACTGCCCTCCCCTGCCGGCCTGGTCACCCCTATTAACTTTCTTTTTTAATCTTATCCTCTTCACACACAATTGTATTTGACTTCCTTATTGGCTTCTTCCTCTCACACAATTTTTCTCCTTCATGTAACACTTTTTCTACTGACTCATCATTTATAAACTCTTCTTTCCTCCTTATTTCCTACTTCTGTTCCATCATCATTCTTCCCATTTTTCTACTACCCTCCTTCCCTTCCCACATTCCTTCTTTCCTTTATCTTTACCGCTGCCTACCTTCCCCTTGGCCTTCCTTCCCACCTTAATTTTTTTCCTCCCTCTGACCTGCTTTGCTCCCTCCCCCATTCCTTCCAAGGCTACTCCCCACCCCTCGGCTGAGGCCTTGGAATGGACCTATCGCTTAGGCCTCTGCCACCTGGGAATCCATCTTGGGGCACATGCACATGGAGGCTTAGGCCCCATGCGATTGGTCCCTTGCAAGGCCGTAGCTGAGGGGTGGGGCCAGCTGGCTGCTCCCTGTTCCTTCGGCTGCCACCTGCGAATCCATCTGCCCTGATCGATCCTGTTTTCGGCTTCTCCCAGGGCTGTGGCCTCCGCCATCTTGGCCGGGCTAATTTGCATACAGTCGCTCTGTTTGGCTGGTGGGCGTGGCTTACGTGTCCCGAAGAAATGGTCAATTTTAATATTACGCTTTTATTACATAAGATTATGCCCCAGTATGTCCTCTTTTCATGGTATCTAGACTGCTTTAGGCAATGAACAGAGAATACTGTGAACAGAGAATACTGTAAACAGAAAAAGAACGCTGCAAGTTCTAGACATTCAACCTGAAGTTCACTTGGGGCATAACGGCCATTCACATAGCTTATGTGCTTCTGAAGTTACCTTATCCACAGAGTTTATTTCTGACAAATTCGTAGGATGTCATTAATTCTGTTTTTAATCTCAAGGTGACATCATTTATGCCTTTATTCCTTCATTCTAGCAATCATTTCTCTACTCCACTGTCCATACTATGGAACATCTATGATATAAACAATCTTGCTAGAAATGAGAATTTTAAATTGAATGAGAACTTTTTTGACTGCAAAAAGTTTTCAGTCAAGGAGGGAAAGCAAAATATAACTAGATAAATGTAAGTGTGACAATGATATGAATGAGTCACAGTGGGGACCCATAAGCCGTAGCTTCTCACAGAGTATAGGTACTATTGGTTCCTATTTACAGAAAAGAAGTGTCAGCAATAGGGCTAGATACACAGTCCATCTGTGCACTCAAATGTTCTGTAGGGAATGTAGAGCATGGGGATGTTGAAAATGTTCTCCTTGTGTTTGAACATGCATTCTGTGCACATACCTGGATGTATTCTGTAAGAGAATTGAAAATCTGCTTTGTGACCACTAGAGCTTTGGAAAAATTGTGCTGTCCAGATTCATCAATGATGTCCTTCCCTGAATAGTACCAGTAGAAATCACTGATGGATTCCTAAGAACAGACAAGTAGAGTTTAGTATTTCTCAGGCTTCAGTTGGTGTAACTAAACTCAACATTCAGGAAGAATACAAGATAATCCCACATCTCTAAGACTTCTTCATTAAGACAGGAGCCTGGCACTCTGGGAAGAAGCACAGAAATAACTGATCCCTGGCATCTCTGAAGGACAGATGTTTCTCTGTAGGAAAGAACAGATAGGAGAGAGGACAGCTGGACCTGGGTGACTATGATATAGGACAATTTACTCACAGGAAAAATGTACCCTAAATATAAAGATAATGATTATCACCCAAGTCATCATGACAGCAACAACACAATAACTAACACTCTAAGTGCTAAGCATTGTTCTGAGCTTATTATATATATTAAATCTCCCAATTTTTACCGTCACCCTTTGAGACCCATTTTTCAGACAAGAAAACTGGAACACAGGGAGGTTAAACAGATTGCTCTGTTAAATGGCAAAAGTGCATGAAGAATCAGCAAAGAGAAAAGAGAATCCTTTTTATATTTGTGTAGATTTTCTTGATACTATTTGGATTTTCCTTCAAACAATTAAACCAAGTGACTTCCCAACACTAAGAACTTGTAGACTCATCTTCTTCAGACTACTTTCTGTAACTTTTTCCTGGTGAAGAATCTTTTCTCAGTCACAGGTTGTTTGATAGCTCCAGGACATCGTAGCTACGTTTTCACTGGCAAAACTAAAATAAACCAGCATTTCATGATAGATGATATAGTTTTAAACCATTTCTCCCAGGTCAGTCTTCAAACATTTAAATACGTATTTTAGGCACAGCAGGTGCTAGAATAATTGTCTTGTTCAATGTTGTTAGGTTACGCTATTGGTGAGATGCTGTGGGAACTTAACTCTTGTTTAAATCAGTTAGCCTGTGGCAAAATTGGTCCCATTATAAGTTGTTTCACTTGAAGTCGAAGAACTTGATGATGTTGAGGCCCTACGACATTTTATTTCCTCTTACTGGAGTTTTACTATCTCCTGGGCCTCCCTGACCTCATGTAACTACCTGTCTTTAGCTTTTGGAAGTACATCTGAGACATGCCACCATTCAAGGCCCACTCACCTGAAGACGCAGAAGGTAGTCCACAGTGCTGATGATGATGTTCACGGTGGTGGTGTTACCCATCTGAGTCCTCAGGAAGTTCTGAAAGTCTGACAATAGCAGGGCTGGGTCAGAACCTGTATCTGTCTTGCCTGGAGAGTCGGTTGTGCTTTCTTTGCTAAACTCAGCAGAGGCACACTATGTGAAAAACCTTACAAGGGCATCCTGTTTGGGTCTTGGTGGATCTTGCAGGACAGAGCTCTGACTTGAGCCCTCCCACCCCAGTGACTGGAAACCGGACCTATTGAGCCTTGAGGGCCTTGACAAAAAGGGCTGTTAGTTTCACATCTGAAGATCCTGGAAGCAGCTCAGACTGGGTGGCACTAAATAACTTAGGTCATGAGTTCAAGGTCGTTTTACATAGGGTTTCTTATTTAGGAATGAATTACATGTTGTCCATAAGTTAGCAACTGCTGATATTGAATGTGGCTTCCTGAATGCAATCAGGATTTTGCACCTGAATGCTGTTTTCCCTTGACACATCTATCTGTTCCACTTACCATTGTTATGTCCTTCACAAAGTAACTGTAGGAATCGAAAGAGATCTCGTGTGAACTCGTCATTCTGGAGTACTTTTTCACCTTGAAAACAGAGGACACTGGTGAGGATTTGCTTGCTTCTCAACACAAAACACCTTCTAATACAAATGACTACAAAAATGCTTCTGGAGCTGTGTCAGAATTCTTTGGAAAGGGAACTTTGGATGAATGCTGGTCAACCTGACTAACCTGGAACTGAGGCTGCACAACACAAAATACTTAGCCTCAGGATGCATTTGTAAGTAAAATAACCAGGCTAGTGGAGGAAATGGTTCGCAAACCATAACCCATGCTTGATAGATGGAAAACCTTTCTTTAATTAAGCATCAAACTGTTGAGTTAAACAAGGCATGCAACCACTGAGACTATATAATGTGTTGAAACTGAGGCAATTAAATTGATCCCTTAGGATGCACACAAGGTAGGAACTCGAGCCAGAAACTCACACTTACCACGCTCACGAACAATGACTGGTGATAAGAGAAAAAGAGAAGAATACAAAGTAAGAAAACCATAAACACCACGATAAACTGTCTTTAGCTAGCACTGGCTCTATGAACACACCCAGCCTGGATGATGGTTTTATCAAAGTTACTGATGGAAATATTTTGCCGAAATGGAGCAAGTCCTCAAAGATCAAGGAGCAGGGGCTCTAACAGGAAATGGTTAATTAAGATTTTTTTTTTTTCAGGAAGAGAGTGGCCTTCATATTCATTAGTTACTTACGTGTTCCTTCCTCAGTAACCATCCCCAGGCCTTCAGCTTTATTCTGCCTCTCAAATGCATTCAAATCAAGGACACTTGCAATAGACAAAGGAAAGCAAGGTTCAGGGCTGCGCATTCCGGGAAAATAGATTTCTAACGTCAATGCACCTATTGACTAAGATCCTGTCCTTGGTTTCCACAAATGCACTAACACATCACCGTGTGTTTGAGAGTCTAACACGTTTTGTGCCACCAGTGTTTCCCAAGGAAGCCTTGTGCTCACAGACCTTGTCACATCTGTGAAGAGGGACAGAAACACTTGTGGTAGCTGTCGTTTTGTCCAGTTGGAGTCCTTTCTTATGGATGAAGATTTAAAAAGACTTTTCAAATAAAGAAGGAACGATTTGTTTCTTAGATTTTTCAACGGAAATTTACAGTAAGCAGCATTAATTAATGTGCAAGTCCCTACTTTCTCTGAGAATCACAAGAAACTGGAGCTCTTAGTGCTTAGGATGAATACTGATGGGGAGTGCTACAAATTTCTAGATTTCAATGGTCAAACCCTTTCAGGATTCTGTATCATTCAGGAGCCATATAGTAGGTAAGATTAAGCTTTCTGGAGGCAATGGTGTCCCTAGGAGTTCCTGAACTTTTAGCAAGTTGGCCTTCATTTTTGTCCTTACTTTCCCCAACCTTCCTAGTCACGGCCACCATCAAATTCTAGTCAGTCAGGGACCCCTAGTACAACCACCAAGCTTAGTAATGAGCACACTGTGTGATCATATTATTTCCAATTGGGGCTCATTCTATTTCTCTAACAAACTCTAGCTCCTTCCCCAATCTGAAAGGTTTCATAGAACATAGGGTCTCACAAAACTATAGCTCTTAGGGAAGCTGATGGTTGAATTCATTAAGATTCTGCAAAACTTAGCCTGCCTTTTACCACTAGGCAAAGGAAATGACCATCAGCCTGTAAAGACATTATTGGAAAACCCAGAATCTCTTTTTCCCTTTCAGGGGGTCACAGACATTCTGCAATTTAGATGAATTTGAAAGAGAAAACAGTGAAAATTCCTGTTGCCATCTTGTTGGTTCTTTCCAGATCCTACTGTTCAATAACAAATGACCCCTTTCATTTTGGTTTTGTTGTCAGAGAGGATAACACAGAAAAGGGCATTTGGACATGACTGCTTTGAAGCAGCAGTTCTGATTCAGGGGGCAATCTAAGCAACAGACATTTCTGACCCTTAGTGCATCACGAAACACCCATTTCAAATGTTTAAATTTTTCTAATGTTTAAATGTTTACAAATATGTATTACTAGTAGCCCGTTGCAGGAAGATTCCTGCAAGAATAGGGCTTCCTGAGCCAGAGCGAATCAGAGAAGGGAGCGAAGCCCGACTCGGCTCCCATATCTGCTGCCTTGGCTCCCTCCCGTCTCTGCTGCCTCAACTCCCATCTCTGATGCCTCGGCTCCCCTCCTCAGCACCCCCTTCTTTCTCCCTTCTTCACCGTCTCTGCTGCCTCAGCTCCATTCCCTTCTCCACTGCTTGGCTCCCTTCTATGCGGTCTTTAGTCTTCGCTCTTCTGTGTATGCAAATTAACTGCCATCTTTGATGGGTTAATTTGCATACAGTTGCTCTGATTGGCTGGTGGGCATGGCTTAGGTGTCTCGGAGTGATGGTTAATTTGCATATTACTCTTTTATTAGAGTAGATGTTTATAATTGGCCTAAGACTATTAACATACCTTCAAACTTCTGTTAGAACTCATTTGGCCTATAAGGGTATGCCACCTGTCCCTCCAAGTCATCCTTATAAATGAGTTTAACAATATTAAGTATTGCTGACTACCAAGGGAACTCTTAGGAATTTAATTGAGACTTTCATGAGCAATATAGAACTGAACTGCCTTGATTTTTGCCACCTGAGTGCACATGCACAATTTTACCCTCAGTGAGTCAGGTCTGGCAATATTACATTTTCTTTTTCTAAGAGAGGTAATAAACAAATTGGCTCTCAGTGGGGGTGGGGGAGGTAAGAACAAGGGACTGTATTGCAGCTCAAATATACTCCCGCCAGCCCCAGAGTACAATACTTACCCAATCAAGTAAGGTTAGTAAAATTATGAAGTCCACCATAAGAAAGAATGTTCATCCTCCAAACTTTCAAATGGAGCATGTAATGTTCCATTTTAAAGGATATTAACTGGAGGCAAATGAGCCAGATAATTATAACTTTGAATTATTTTTAGAACGAGTTGCAGACTGTTCAGAAATATGTGTGAAAATTAGAGAATAAGCTGACACTTTGCTTAGATTTTTGGCTCATTTCTGAAATGAGCGAGTATGGTCACCTGGTTTTTGGTTACAAACTGTTCATTTGTGAGTAGGTTCAGCCCTGAGGGGAGGCTTCCACACTTCATAATATGCATGGAGAGTTTAATGCTTTGTTTTTTAGGTTATGACAAAATGTTCTCATGTTAGGATGTACCTCTGTCAAAATATGTACCCAGCAAATATCTATTCAGGCTCCAAGGCCAGTTAAGGCTAAAGATTAACAAAGTGCTTAATGAAAATATAGCCTTGAGTCATAATGAGGCATTCATCTTCTTTTCCATTCTTTTCTGGCTTGATTTTTATGAGCATATATGTTTAGGAGAAAGTTGTACTCAGTTCTGAGGATAACAACATAACAAAAAAGGAGGTGGGTGATTAGCAAGTCAACAAACAGGTAGGGGTGTGTGTGTGTGTGTGTGTGTGTGTGTGTCCAATGGACATTACATTTTCCCCTCTGAATACTATTTGACTATCATCCTGAAGGCTGGAGGAACAATACCCATCCATCCTCTTCACTTTCTCTAATAGGTGACTCCTTTCTCAATAATTCCATGATAAGCCAGTTTACTTCACAGTCCTCCCCATCTCATTTCCCCTTCCCTTGAATAGTGAAAAGTTTCAAAACTGCTTGGGTGGTTTTCCCATATTTACCTGCAAGACTGCATAAGACCAGAAAGGCTTTGAAAGAATCCAGCATCCTTTTTCTCCTTTAGGTAATCTAACATTTTCTGCAAAGGAGAAACATTTTAAAAGGAATAACCATCGAAACTATGCCACAAGTACTGATCCTCCTAATTGTAATGGAGAAACCGCAGAGTCCTAGCCAAGCAGGCACACTGAGTCAGATCCATGGTGGTGGGTTGTTACCCTGTGGACTTAAACTGCCATATGTCTGGGCCCCACCCTCTTCCTAACAGAACCTGAGTCATTAGCGTGGACATTTCTATAAAATCCACTGGAATTTCTGCTAGGGCAGCATAGTAGAGCTTTCACATTCATAGACTTAGAGTTTGAAGCCTCTCCTATTTGGGAATAGGCACTAAAACCATGATTTAGTCATATTTGTGGTTGTGAGGTATAATCTGAACAGCTCCCACAATGAGTTTGACACACTGAAGTAAGGAGCTTAGCCAGTAACGAGCCTCTCTGAGAGCTCAGCATTTCTTTCACAATCAGACTTTGTTTCCTTTCTTCTCTGTTATTGGGAGGGCAGGAACTTTGTCTGGCATAATAATATTTCTTTGTTTTTAAAAAAGGCCCTTCTAGCCCTGACTGGTTTGGCTTGCCAAGTGGATGGAGCGTCGGCTTGTGGACTGAGGGGTCCTGAATTCGATTCCAGTCAAGGGCAGTACCTTGGTTGAGGACACATCCCCAGTGGGGGGCGGGGGTGCAGAAGGCAGCTGATCGATGTTTTTAACTCTCTATCCCTCTCCCTTCCTCTCTGTAAAAAAAAATAAAAATAAAAATATGTTTTAATAAAAGGCCCTTCAAGGAAATCAACAGATGGGGTGGTGATGGAGAGGGGTGTCTTAGAAAATGGTAATTCTCTTTAAAAAAAAAATGTTTTTATTGATTTCAGAGAGGAAGGGAGCAGGAGAGAGAGAGAAACATCACTGATGAGAGAGGATCATCTATCAGCTGCCTCCTGCATGCCCCCTACTGGGGATGGAGCTCATAAACCGGGCACATGTGCCCTGACTGGGAATCAAACTGTGACCTCTGGTTCATGGGTTGACGCTCAATCACTGAGCCACACTGACCAAGCAGAAAATGGTAGTTATTAATAAGATATTTGTTTGGGATTAATAAAGGCTGGGAAAAATTATATTCGATAGTGGTAGTTGTGAATTTGGATTCTCAAAAGCCCAGAGATTTAAGCCTCATAAATGCCAGGAATATTTGAAGTGTCACACAGATATCTGCACACAGATGCTTTGAGCTCAAGCCTGGAGTGCCCAGGAGGCACCGGTACATTCCTGTCTTCTGCAGCGAGCTCCAATTCAGATTGTCGAATGAATTCCCCATGCCAGGCTCTCTGCTCTATGCTAATGTGTTCTCATCTAAAGCCTGGTGGCAGGGGTTTTTATGTGCATCACTCACTGCTGCACCCTGTACTCCTAAAGCAGAGCCTGACCTCAGGGCATCGTCAGCAATCACTAAATAGTTGTTGAATAAATGAATGAGCAAACGACAGGTATGTGGGATTATGAACCCCTCTTAAGTGAGCAGGCTCCTTGCTCACCTTTTAGGGCACCTAATTCAATGAAAAAGTTGAAGTAAAAATTTAAGGTTTAGAAAACGTCTTCTAGAGCATAATTGTGCAAAAAAACATTTAATGGTGAAAAAAACAAAATGTTTTTCTCTTTGAACTCTGTATACCAGTAAACCCTCTCTCTCCATTAAGTACATATTTTCCTGTCAACTCCCAGCCTGGTTTGATAGGTGTCCCCAGCTACTCTGATCTAATTGGCCATTAAGGACAAATACCAGCAAAGATGATTCTGGGTAATGGTTCCTGTCTTTGAGTCAATGCCTTTTCCCTGAAGTGTGACGGCTGTCGATGGGAATACTCCAGGATGCCGAGAGTCCCCATTACCTGTTGCACACCAGCGTTGCCTCCATTCAGAATGGCAATCCCCAGCTTCAGAGTCTCAACCACCATGGGGCTCCGTTCACCTGTTGTGGTGAAGATTCAGTTGAAACACCAAGGAAAGAGAGGGTAAATCCCACCTAACTCCCACCAACGGGGCTTTATCGGAACTTTTTCATAATGGTTTCATTTCACAGTGTGAATTCTCAGTGGAAGTGACAAGAGCCCATTCAGAAACCCCGGGAACCATCACCTTTGCTGGCGCTTATCATCTGAAGGACCATCTCGGCAGCCCCGCGCTCATGCAGCCGAGCTTGCTGATAGAGGGTTTTCTGCTTTTCCATTTCTTTTTCCTGGAAAGGTACACAGAGACAAGGTTTGTTTATCCCCAGGGAACTCCCTGTGGGGAGGTAAATTGAGAGAGATAATCTTTACCTGCCTAAGGAAGGCAACACACACAGCAGAGCTTTGAAGTTTATTGTCAGATGCTACTCAGCTTTCCAGAACTGTCCACCCGAAATTCACTTATATTTTGATGACTAATTTTCCACTTTTGGTAAGAGAGGCAACATGGTCCATTCCTCTTTTATACTATGACTAGGTGTCTGTTGCATGAAATTCGTGCACTGGGAGAGGGTTCCTCGGCCCAGCCTGCCCCCTCTCACATATTGGGAACCCTCAGGGGATGTCCTACTGACGGTTTAGGCCCGCTCCCTGTACCCCTTTGGGAGCGGGCCTAAGCTGCAGTCTGCTCCCAAAGCAGACTTTGTGGGAGGCAACCAAGCTAATTCGGGGAAGCCACCAGCCCCATCACCCTGCTGCTGCAGCCACTGCCAGTCACCACAGCCACCAAGGTGTTTTCATCAACACAGACTCCAGTCCCTTCACCATGAAAAAAATGAGAACTTTTTTTTAAGGCATTTTCAAGATGTGTCTTTCATAGGATATGACATTTCTTTCTTTTTTTTAATTTTTATCCTCAACTGAGGATATGTTTCCATTGATTTTTAGAGAATATGGAAGAGAAGGGAAAAACAGAGAAACATCAAAGTGAGAGGAACACTTTGATTGGTTGCCTCCTGCATATACCTTGACCTGGGCCCCAGCCAGGGAGGAGCCTGCAACCTAGGTACATGCCCTTGGTCACAATTGAACCCAGATCCTGCAGTCGACAGGCTGAGGCATTATGCACTGAGCCAAACTGGCTAGGGCAGGATATGACATTTCTTAGCCCTCCAGGAGTGGACCTTCATTTTTTTCTCCAGGAGTGTGGTAGAAAAACTCTAGATTGCCTTTTTGGATTCTTATTACTCAAGTTACCAAGAATATTACCAGTGGCATACAGGGAGCTTAGCCAATGACCAGTCAGAAAAAGTGTTTCCTCTGTAGTTCACTCTGATCACCGGCTCCACCCCTGCCCCTCAAATCCCAGCTCCACCCCTGCCCAGGCCTATAACCTCTGGCTGAGGATGCAGTCCTGGGAAGAAGATCCCCAATCCCCTCTGATCACCAACTCCGTCCCTGCCCCACTATAGCCTCTGGCCAAGGCTACAGGCCTGGGCAGAGGACCCCCAGACCCCTGCATTTCTGGCTTCGCCCATACGCAGACCCCTGCAATCACAGGCTCTGCCCCTGCCCCCCAATCACCAGCTTTGCCCCTGCCCAGGCCCTGAGATTGTGGGCTCCACCCCTCCCCCATTGCAGCCTCTTGCCAAGGCTGCAAGCCTGGGCAGGGGACCCCCAGAACCCTGCTTTGCCATCTCCACTGGTACCCAGACCCCTGCGATCGCAGGCTCTGCCCCTGTCCCTCCAATCACTGGCTCTGTGAAACCCAGGCTCCTGTGATCTCCGGCCTTGCCCCTGCCCATGCCTGAGGCCTCTGGCAAAGGCCTCTGGCCTGGGCAGGAGACTCCCAGCCCCCTCTGATCACCTGTTCCACCCCTCAGGCCTCCCACCTCCCCCGCCACCTGCCTGGCTAACAGGCCTGACCACTTCAGTGGTGGGGCTGAGCCAGACTGGGCACTGCCATCTTGTGGCTATGGGTGCCGCCATCTTGTGGCTATGGGTGCTGCCATCTTTGTGATGGAGTGACACCTAATTTGCATATTACTCTTTTATTAGATAGGATTATAGGAAGTGACCTCAGATTAAAATGTGTTTGATTGCAATGTCCTGATATACAGAGACCTGCGGAGTGGTCCCCTGGAGTTTACCTATGTGACTATAGAAAACACCCACTTACCTAGAAAGCTTAGACCACAGTCAACAGAGACTCTATTGAATATGGGATACCAGGATGCCAAGGCTTCCCAGAACTGTAATTATATTCATTTATTGTCACTGTTGTGTACTTTATCTATAAAAGAGTACAAGCTAACTAATATAGTTTTATCTTGGGAGATTTAGGATTCTGCATTACCTCAAAAACAAAAGTCACTATTAATGTATCACATTTACAGACCAGTAGGGCCAAAACCATTCCAGTATCTTCGTTGCTTTGAATTTTCATTTTTGGGTGTTTGATTTGTCCTTCTTTGGCCCATTACTACCATACTTGAGTAGAAGTATAAACTTTCCCAGAAGAACTAACCTAGTGAGTGGTTTGCTGACTGACTGGATGCCTGCTACCTTTCCTCAGGCAGGCAGGCAGACAGACAGACAGATAATAGAGCCACAGCTAATGGAGTTCTTTATCCAGTCAGACTTTTGTGTTTGCTACCAGATACACATGGTGGGTGGGCCACATGGCTGTCAGCACCCAACTCTGAAGGCCCGTTCGTTGGCTTTGGAGGGTTGGCCCTGTCTTCAATCTTAGTGAAAACTTACTTCAAATGTTTTTTCCTTGTCTTCCTCCTCTTCTTCATCCTCTTCATTCTGACAACTCTGGATTCCGTGGAACAGAGAAAGGAGACAGATCATCACATTACAGGTGGACCTGATGATCAAGACTGTCCCACTGTGTGACAGGGGCCAGGATGCAATTCACAGGACCTCACACATGTTGTAAAACCAAGAACATTCTGATCACTGCAGGGCAACTTTCTACTCTCAATGCCATCTTTGCAGTTATGGAGAGGTTCAGGAATGAGAATGGGAACACCAAGACCACAGAATTAATAAGGACCCATCTGATTTAAACAGAGACCTGAATTCTCTCACCTAGTCAAGTTCTAGTATAAATCAAGAGATAGGAGCTGTCCCTTTCTGAACAAGAACCAGGGGCCTGGGAAGAAGATCAGAGACACCTAGGAAGTGAATCCCAAAGCGCTCCTTCCCATCGTGACCGTGATATATCTGGTCAAGGAAAAGGTGCTCTGTACCCCAACACATCCCCCTTCCTGCCTCATATGAAGGTTTCCCATTTGAGAGGGAGCAGTTCCCTTAGCCAGTCAGCATTCCAGAGGTCACCATCCCTCTATGAAACACAGAAACAACATCGCTGGCCCTGCTGCCTCCTTTAGAACACTAGGATCTCCCTCTAGTTTCTGAGCCTGTTTCCAAAGTACTGAATTTCCTTTGCCTACAGATGTTTGAACAGTTGAATGCACCTGAACACTGAGTGAAAATGCCAGGGCAGTCTGTATGTTCAAACCCTGTTTAGCTGGTTTTGATCTGTCATGTCATTCTAGCCACTAGTACCCACTGTTTCTGCAAAGCCTCAAGGTTTCTCAGGAGGACAGTGGAGTGGTTTACTAGTGTCACCCGTATAGCAAGCACATGGACTGTGCTCTGCTTGGAGCTCTCGTCATGACCAAGTCCCAGGCCTGCTGCTCAGCATGACAGATTCTGTGCTGAAGAGGTCTAAGGAGGGAGAATGACTGAGACAGTGGGCAGAAGCCAGATGTACCTTGGCCATCATGCTGGAATAGGAGGTATACAAAGGGTCGTCTTCCAATTTGCTGGAAAGAATAAAGGAAATATTTAGCAGGCTACTTTCAAGGCAGAGAGGAAAAGAATAAGAGCCACATGAATCTTGAATGATATATGTACTAGTGAATTCTGAGAACCACTCTGGGAATCTGAGTGGGCACTGGCTTGCCATGGAATTCAGGAAGGAAGGTTACAGTGTGAGGCTGCTTAATCTATAGACCACTGAGTGTCTGGCATTTTGATGAGAGGGCCATGGCTTCTGGGGTTTCCCTAGATGTTTCCTGATGGCCAACATGAGGGCAGCAAGGAGGGTGGCTTGACTCTGGCAGCCCCTCTGCAGGCACTGCCATCCATGAGAAGAGGGTGTGGGAGGAGCGGGTGCCCTGATGGTGCTGACCTCCTCTCTGTGAGAGCATTGCGGCTGAAGTGGAGAACGATCTGGTGCAGTGGGTCTGGCTGCTTTTCCGCCTCCGCCTCCTCCTCCTCTTCAGCCCTGGGGGATTTCTACAGATCAATGCAGATAGGTTTTAGGCGTGGATTTCAGCATGTGCCACACAACTGCATGCGAGCAGAGAGAAGGCAAAGCGCAAGGCACAGAGTGCGTCAGAGAAGCACAAAGAGAAACCACTATGTCATGTATTTATTTCAGGACAGAAGCCCTAAGGGTGCAGTGTTCGGCACATGAATGGATATTTTTTTTTCACTCAAGGAAACATTCCAATTTTGGGTTAAAACAAGATGACAGGAAAAGCCAAAGCCTGACTACAGCCGAGGCCCTCCACACCTCAATCAGCAGGACTCATGCAAGCTCTGGGCACCCGAGCTCAGGAGGGCAGCCCTGGACAGTCACCAAGAGGCTGGGCCTCTCACCTGAACTTCCTCTTGGAGAACTCGGCTGGAAAAGGGATGGGGCAAGAGTGACACAGCTCTGGGGCCATTTGGGAGCTAATACTATTCTAGACTCAACCTGGCTCAACATTTCTCTTTCCTAACCTCACTCCTGATTCTAAAATTCTTGTTCCTGAGAGTGGTGGCTCTGATGATCAAGGTTAGATCAGAATCATCTCTTTCTACTCTAAATTCCTATTTAGAGTAGAAAGAGATGGCATCTCTTGTTCTAATGAGATGCCATCCTGGAGCTGCAAGTCTTACAGTTTCTCCTCTTGTTGAGTCTCTATCTCCTTTTACAGAAAGGGCTACAGCAGCTGATGCCAGAGGTAAAAGTGAGCTCTCTCTAGCACAGCCAGCAGGGTGGACCATATTCAGCAAACTGGTGAGAACTGCATAGATTGTGTGAATGGTTCAGAAGAAGTAGACAGCCGAAATGATGCTCACTGTGCACTTCACACTAATCAAGAGACTGACAGGTACATATGAAAACAAGGAGGGCCATAAAAGACAGATGGAAGGAAAGTAGGGGAGAAAACATGAAAGGGAAAGAAAAAGAGGGGAGAGGGAAAAAGAAAGGGGAGATATAAAAAGAGAAAGAAATGTGGGAAAGAGTGAATAGGAGAAACACAGGTCAAGACTAAGAGAGAATAAGGTCTAAGAGAAAAAGATAAGTGAGAGAAATAAGAAAAAGTGAAAAAAATCAACCATGGTTCAGCTAAAAGTTAGGAGGGTTTATTTTCTTCCTGGCCCAGGATGAAGCTCTGTGGTCTGCTACAGCTCCCTGCCTTCCCCCTGGGGTATCATTGTAAGTAGTGTTACAGTGTGGAGTCTGTTAGAGAAGGGGCAGGACACATTTTCTGAGGGCCAACTACAGAAATGTGGAGCGTAGGAAGGGGATTTGGATGTGCCTTCCTAACATGGATGCAGGGCCTGAGCTTGGGCTGGTGGCCTCCTGCGACCAGTGGTGCTCAAAACTTAACTCAGCGAGAATTTCCCATAGCATGGCCATGCATCCCAGTAAATATTAGTTGTTCATAATGATGACAAACAGGACAACAGTGAACAGCACCTCCAGGTGAGATTCATTCTCTGGCTCTTATGGCCATTCGCAGGGCTTCCCCTCATAATTTATGCCATTAGTTCCTTTCAAATCCACACACTAATTTTTTGCGAATCTTTAACTGTTATAACGCACACACAAATACAGAAATCAAATTCATTCACACTCATATCTGCTCCCCGTGGAGTCAGTACTTACAGCCAAATCCTGTACTAGTCTCTCTTCAAAGGAATACTCCTCTGTTTCTATCCAAAATCTCTGATAGCCATGGAGGAAGAGGTTAATAGAGCGGTGCCTGAGCAGAAGGGGTGAGAGTGAGGTCAAGAGGGATCCATGGGACAGCTTACTTTAGTTTGGGAGGTTAACAGTTAGTAAGCAGAAGGGGAGTTTGTACAATTCTTACCTCTGATTGGTCAGAGTAGCCAGTAGCACCGCACCATAAGCACTTATTTCAAAGAAACCAGAACCCTCTAACACAGTGCTTCCTGAATGTCTGGGGCACCTTCTGAACGAACTAACAATGGTTAGTGGAAGGCCAGGAGGTAACTATGATCCTGGTCTCACAAGGTCTGTATCACGTTTCCCCTCTAATGAGAAATAATTCGTTAGGCCAAGGAACAGTCCAGAAGTATTTGTTTAATACAGCAATTTGGTTCTTCCTTTTTGGCCGACCACCTTTCCAGGTGATCCCATCTAAATCATGCTGATGGTGAGTGCGTTAGTCTCATGTATACTTTACAGGGCCTCCAAGGAGCCATGCCTGGAAGGTGATCCAGCTTTTACTTAGGAAGTCAAGGCTTGGGTGAGCTGCGCTCATTAGCATGTCTGTAGTGTGCCCTGTGGGTTCTGGCTGTGGCCCTGGTTGCTGAAAACGCTGAATAACTGGCAAAAGCCACTCGCTTCCTAGAAGCTAGGATTGACTTATGGGAAAGTTAGCCACGGATAGCAGTCAATGGGTTACCAAATGTGAGGATAGCAGTGAGGAGGGAAGCAGAGAAAAGGAAGATGAAGGTTAAGACCAGAGTCGTCAAGATCCTGGCCATGGTTTCCGTTAGAACACAGCCATTACTAGCATTCTTTAAAATCTGACCAATCAGAGTTATGTAAAAAAATTGTACAATTTTGTGTGTTTATGGTAATGTTAAATCATGGTCAAGGAAGGAGGAGTGTGCAGAGAATGAGCAGGTCCCTCCATAGATTACATTACCATTAAAATGGGTATAAGCCTGTCATATTGAGTTTTTTCATTAACCTTTTCCAGCCAAACCCGTTGAAAGGTGCTCAGGAAGAAATTGTTAATTTTGTGTCTGGAGAAAAGCACACAGGTTTTCATTTAAAAACTAACACCAGAGAAACAGTTTCCACATAATAAAAGCAATCCCTTTAGCCCTTTAGTTTGGAAGATTCCATGTAGTCTATGACATCACAAGATGGAGAAGAGATGTGATCTCTCCCATTAGCTCCTTAGATCGTTTTTGTTGTTGCTGTTATGAAAGCTCCTTACATTTCTCCACCCCCGGGGGACACCCCCCAAAACAACTGGGTTAGGGGTGGTGATGAACACATTTCATCAAGGACACAGTGAATCTCTAAACTTACTGTTACCCACACAAGGGTAGGATTGCGGAAGGAGCAACCAAAATATGAAAGGGTGGTAGTAACATCCTCAGTGTATTTAAAGAAAAAACACACCCTTGTTTTTGAGAGATGAAATTTCTGCCTAGCTGGTCCTGGGGACACATGCTTAGAGCTGAGTTCTTCTGGAGGCCAAATTACATTAGGCACGAATCCCCACCAGAGAGGAGTGTGCATGTCTTCTGATGTTTCACCACTTCTTGAAAACAGATGAAACCCTAGGCTCCTATGCTTTTTGCTTTTTCTGCGGGGCTATGAATTTCATTGTTGTTTTGTGGCCAGGACTTTAGCAGCCTTCATTCCCATGACAGCTTGACTTAATTGTCAGCTTTTTATTAATGAATTCTATTTGATTCTATGGTGCCTGATCCCCTCCCAAAGACACTAGTCTGTTTTCTCGAGAGACGTGGAGAACCAGGTGTGTTTCAGAGGCCATGATTCTCCACCATCTTCAAAGACCCCAACTAGGGAAGCTCAATTGGCCAGTTGACTCCGAAGGTTACAGGAAATCTGGACAAATGATGGCCAAGATGGACAATTCAATAAAAATAAAATGTCAAGCATAGAAATAGTATTTAATCTGATATTCCAAAAAACCAAAAAACTACGTGGGATTCAGAACATACTTGTCCATGTCAATTTATTTTTCCCAACCAGGTGAGGATGTTCCTATTGATTTGAATGCTGATAAAGCAGAGGCTGATACACAATTATCGGCTTTGTTTACTGATCACAGCCCTGACTTCACTAATTCTGAAATTAGTCTGAGGATGGAATGTGGTCACATCACCAATGACAGTGAGTCCAAGGGGTCAGTGCTGGCCAAATCTGTACTGGTACTTAGCACCTGTGTTTCAAACACATTCCAGACAGGCCTTCACATATTTTTAAACTCAGAGTGTGGATTAAACACTAGGATAAAGGCATCATGTCCATGACTAGCCTCTTGGGACAGTGCCCTTTCTTCACCTTGAAGGCACATACACTGTGCAAAAGATTTTCAAGTTACATTTCTGTACCTGCTGAGAAAACACAGTGATTTTGGTGCCATCCAAGTGCCTGAGCAGAGAAATATTTTTTGATCTGTTGATGGAATTTAGAAGAAAGTAGTTGAGAAAACAGTTCCTTTATTCCAGGGTGCCTTTACATCCTCACAGAGAATCCCACGTAGGTAAAACTAGAGAGTTTCCATATGCTTACGTGGCTGACTTCATGGTGCAAAACAGTGAGCCGAGGAAGGCATGGGGTACTAGGGAATCTCAAACTTTATGGTTACCTTGATTGCCTTAGCAGGTCATTATACCACATGAAGACTATAATGGCTCCATGGGTGAAGGACTCTAATTTCTACCTCTTGGATCATGAGTGTCAGGGCCAGATGAGAGCACAGATATGGGAGGATACCTTCATTTCCACCACTGGCTCGGAATACAGAAGATGACAGAATACTTGCCTGGGCAGGTTGTAGAGAGGGGCCATCCTGAAACAGGCCACCACTGCCCGTTTCCGCTGCTTAGACAACAGCTTGTGCCAGACTGCCTTCTTGGACCTCAAAGGCTGCTCCACCTGAGGAGAAATCACATGGGCAGATGAGCACAGGCTGACAGGATGCTCAAAGGTGGTCATCTTCAGCCCACACTTCTCAACCCTGCAAGAATTTTGATTTCTCAACTGTAGTCAGTAAGATGTACCCATTAGTAGATGATTCAATTTGTGGAGGTATTAAGTTTGCTTTCTTCTCCTAACCGTGGTTGGCTATTTATTGATTAACAGAAGCTTTACAAATGGGTAGGGGACTTCAACAGGTCATTTGAGCTAATGGCAAAATTTTTTTAAAACACTGGAAGGGGAAAGAATTGAGGAGTCTGCTACCATGAAGCTTCAAGATGACACCTGAGTGAGAGCTAATGGCAAAATTTTTTTAAAACACTGGAAGGGGAAAGAATTGAGGAGTCTGCTACCATGAAGCTTCAAGATGACACCTGAGTGAGAGCTGGGATAATCCTTGCTTCTTGTGTTCTGTCTTACAAGAGCACTCTTAACTAAGAGCTGAGTGTAGACAGGAGCTTTGTATTCTCCAAGGCATTCTTGCTTCCCCAGTCCCCGGCAGATGCTCCTTACCTGCTCCAAGTGGAAGACAGCTGCTGAAATTCTCTGCACACGCTCCACGGTCTTTTCTGGATTGGAAGGCTCTTCACTCTTCAAAACATCCTTGTAGAGATTCAGTTGCCACTTTACAGCCGGATCATCAGACTGAAAATTAAAGCTCACACATGAGATGAAGAATCTCCAATACCTCCTGTACTGGAATAGCTTTTCACTTCTAGCATGGTTCCATATTAATCAAGATGGTATTCTATTATTGCCCCTCTCTTATTTTCTCTATTATCTTCTTCTGGAATACTGTACATGCTGTGCAGAAACTTCTCATTCTAGCCATATGTCCCTTAACTCGTCTATTCCTTTCTCTGTACTGAATTCTAATTCCTTAAAGCAAACTTGCAATTCATAAATTCTTTTTCAGCTGTGTCTAGGCTATTTTTTTTACATATAAATTGGATTTTTAGTTTCAGTAACTATTTTTGATTTTTATAATTACTATGAGGTCTTTTTCAATTATATCTTCCTTCTTAACAAAAGTTATGTCCAAGTCTTGATTTATGGATTTTATTGCTACTTTTATCTATTTAAATATGTTAGCCACACTTAAACTCCTTTCTACAGTTCCTTAGGCTTGAATTCTTCTCTTTGTTGCATTTTCTGGCTAATAGCAGTGGGTTTCCTTTCACACTTTGTATTTTTTAAATATGAGCTTGTCTTCAGGAGGAGTTCTATTAATTGGTATTTCAGCCCATATCCTAGCGGGTGGAGTCTCTACAGGTGGTTTCATGATTGTCTTTGCAAGAGATTCATGTATTGCACTGGTTCAAGGCTAATTTTATGTAAGTTTCTTGCTCTGAAATTATGCACAATATGAGTAATTAAGTTCCACAGCTATCTTCCTTTCAGGTTATTAGAAACTCCAGCCCCTAATATACGTATCTAGTACAGAGAACTCTACAAGTTTTTCCAACTGCATCAACCTCTCCTCAATACTATGAATTAGTATGTTTTCTTTTTTTCTGGCACTTGGGATTTCTTTTTACTGCTTTTTTTGGGGGTAGTATGTCCCCCTCCCCTATCATTCCTATATGTTTGGGATGAAAAGAAGAGGCTATTTGTGTCAGCCTAGTTCTCCATCTTAGGGAATAATGTATCTGAGGAAAGAGCTGTTCAGATTCACAGGCCTGGGAAAATATCAGATAGCTTCTACGGTAAAAAATTTATCTTGAGTTTTCTGATTATACCAACTCAGATACAAAAATAGTTTGTTTTCAAATCTCTAGAGCAAGAGGTGCCAAGATTTCCCCCAGCTGTCCTGCTTCACAGTTTAGCAAGCACCACTGTCAGTAAAGCGAGGCCTGAACCAGCCCCGGCTGGGCTGGAGGTTAGTTCACACAGGGGGAGCGGGGAGACATGCTTTACTGGGTGCCTCTTTGCAGCAGCAAAGGAAAGAACAAAAATATAAAAATTAAGGGCAGAGAGCTAGTCCTAACAATGCAACACAAGTACTCTGAGACCGTTTCTAGAAAAACGTGAGTAAATGAAATGTGAAGATGGCACCCGGAAGCCAGAAGGAGGTCCCCATTGTCTGGGTCCCCATTGTCTTCCCCTGCATCACCTTTTCCTGCAAGTGCAAGTTATTCCGCAGGTGTTCCTTCACCTCTTCATCGGTGTCGCGCTGTGGAAAGAGAAGTTCCAGTTCATTCTCAGAGGTCACTATGCAAATGTAAGGCAGGGTGCAGGACGTATAGACAGCCAAAGGCGAGTTCTGCTGGGATCGTTATTACAAGAACGAAAGACGAGAAGCCACAGGCTTGTTCCAAAGGAAACCTGCTGACTCCCGAACCAGCGCCAACAATGAGGGCGTGCTGCCTCTGCACCTGGGCTTCTGTCCATCTGCTTCCACCCTCCACCCCGAGGAGGACGGAGCGCCTGTCCCACCTCCTGCCTGACTTGCTGGGCCATGGCAGATGGGCACTTACGCAGCCGTATCGTGACTTGGCGAGGGAGATCAGCTCCTGGTCGCCCGGGGTGCACATGTTCAAACCAATAGGCAACATTTTCTTGAGCGCAGCCACGATGAGGGAGGTCTGGATGGAATACAAGTCTCCCCTCCGCTTCGTCTTCTTCCGCTCCTGGTCCTGCCCTCCAGACTAGGAGACGAGGGGGACATAACAGAGGGGCTCAGTAGTCCCGAAGGGAACTGCCTCACCTGGGGCAGCCTGCCTGCTTGCGGCCCCGTCAGTACAGTTCGAAGGACAGTGAAAGGAGTGTGTTCCACAGCCAACCAGGTGGCCGGAAACCCCGAGCCCCCTCCTTGTGTGCATGCTCACAGGACCACAGGACCACACACACACCGCGGACACCTAGGGTCTCTGCTCACTCCGGGCTGAATGAACACATAAACTGGGGTTTTAAAAAAAATGATCTGAGAACTGGCCCAATGACTGCCTCACGCTTTCTCATCCCTCACAGGGAGAGTTCATCCAAGGAGGCAGTGAGCTTCAGAGAAGAGTCCAGTGCACTGGGCTGAGGCAACCAACTCGGGACCCTCAGCGTCTACAACACACGGTGGTGGGATAGGAGCTGCTCAATCAGACAAGCGCTGCGGTGACTGCCTTTTTCATGATGTCAGGCTTTGCAAGAGCAAAGCTTCCCAGGCAGGACCTTACTTGCAGGACTCTGCCTCAGCTATTGGGCACCTGCTGAAAGTGTGTGTGTGTGTGTATATATATGTGTGTGTGTGCATGTGTGTGTGGCGGGGAGGGAGAGCCAGAAGCAGAAAATGAAGTCAGGGACCCTGAGGGAGAGCAAACTGGTGCTCACCAAAGCTTTGCTTCATGAGGCACCCACAGAGTATCTGTAGCAATGAGGTGGCAGCCCTGCAATGTACACTGAACCCCAGGGCCCTGGGAGCAGGGCAGAGACCAGATGCCAACCCTAGAACTGGTGTCTAAGACCTGGGACCCTGGGCTGGAGCAGAGTTTATTTCATGCAAGATTGCCTTTCAGAGAGAAGAGGGGGGTCAGAATTGACAGTGCCTTGAGAGGATCTCTTTAAATTACTCTCCAAAGTGTGAAAGAGGCTCATCATTATTAACAGACCCTTGTAAAATGATGCAATTTCTGTCACCCAGCTCATGGTGGCTGCACCTTCAGGGGGTTATATCACAGAAACTGCAGCACAGCCCCTGACCAGCGAGGGAATTCTACTGGATGCAGGGCCACCGTGGGCTGGGCGCTCCCAAACAGCAGGCCAGACCAGGACCGCAGGGGGAGGCGGCAGTGAGAAATATGAGCGGGAGGAGGACATGAGCGGCTTCTTGTCTTCCGGAGCATGGTCAGAAAGCTGGCTCACACAGGAGCACAGGAGTCCTCGCTCTCACTGCCCGAGCGTTTGCAAGGTTCCGTCATGTTCTCCCTCCGGTGCAGAATTCTAAAGGTTGCAGCTAAGGCTAAACTCATTTACAGTCTAAATTACCCTTGAAAATGCTTCAAATCATTCATGAAGGAAACAACCCAGTTTTAAGTATATAAACTATGAGATACCCTGTACATCTTATAAATTTAAAAGATAGCTCGCAGCATGCTGTTTACCATACAGAAATGTGCAAAATGTATTGATGTGAATTTGATTCACAATTTAATAGTTTATTGCTCACTCTCTATTTTATCTCACCAGTCCCAGCAGTTTATGATCAAATGCTGCTTACATGATGTGACTCCAATGTGCCTGCTACTGAAATAAGACATTTCTAATCCTCCCAACAACTCTAAGATGGAAACAAGTCGGTTTTATTGATGAGAACATGATGCTCAGAAAGTGAAGGGATTTTTGCAAGGTCACAAAACAAGTAGCATCTCAGTCAATATGTAGACCCCAGCTATCTGTCCATGGCTCCCTTTCCCCTTTCTAACCAAGAGCTACCTGGGGCCCAGTTCCTGCACACCCCCTCTCTCTCCACATTCCTGAGGGAGAGTGCTTGGGGACAATGACAGCAGATACACATTAATGAAGAGATAGAGAAATATTTCCAAGCAAGAACCTGTGTGGGTCACTGGAAAATTGTCTTAAGGGTTATTACACCATATATACATTTTATGCAATAACCATTTATAATTCATGGTTATTTGCCAATTTCAAATCCTGGAGGTTAGTCCTTGGAAAACCCTCTTTGAATCGTGGGAACCTTGCACAAGAGGCAGGAATGTCCAGTGTGAAGGGCTGGGACCGCACAGTACGTGGGATTCTGACTCTATAGGGCACAGCAGGGTAGCATCTCCCAGGTTTCAAGCCCTGTCAGTATCCCTATCCTTGTTAGCATGCTGGCTGCAGAGTGGCAGCTTAGGAAGGGAGCAGAGCTAGCAAGGAGACCTTGGGTAGGTTAGGGTGAGGCTTGGCTGGCTTCCCCATTCCAGAGTGGGTAGGCCTACATTCGCTCTTTGACAGGCAGCTGTCTTCCCTGGAGCAGGCCTGGGGGCCTCCAGGTGAGAACATCCATCATGTACCACCCCCCGCTGGTGATCACAGGGCAGAGGGTGGCCAGAGCCTGAGACCTCTAATGCTAGGACAGAAAAGACACATCATGCATTTGACCTGTACCTTTACTTGCATGGCCTGTGTGCAAAGACAAAAGAAAAGAAACAAGGAGAAGAGTCAGTCAGTAAAAGCAGGGGTTCAAGGCATAAGGTACCACATGTTAGTCATAGCTTCTGAGCCCCAGTTCCTCAGCCAACACAACAGAAACGCAACTGCTCTGGGAGCCAGTTGAACATGGCACGTAGAGTGAATGAGAGATTAGGATGGAGGTTAATTTGG
Organism: Murina feae; assembly: GCA_004026665.1. Taxonomy (NCBI): domain Eukaryota; kingdom Metazoa; phylum Chordata; class Mammalia; order Chiroptera; family Vespertilionidae; genus Murina; species Murina feae. The sequence goes on from PVJC01001554.1 coordinate 85,216, forward strand.
CCATAGAGACTTATACCCAGACCAGGCAATGCACCCCCGGGCCAAGATCATCTCAGAGACCAGCCTTCCAGAATGTGTGACATTCACACCCAGGTCTCCAAATAAATGCTTTAGACCTAAAGTCGTTCCTGCTCCCCCTACCTTTCACCTGGGTGAGCTGCAGACAATCCGTCATGTAACCAAAGACGCCGTTTTGTTTTTCTTCCTTCCACCCACATTATCACCTCTAGCAGATCTATGTAAAGGTCTAATTACTATGGTGTATGCCTGAAACTAATATTATATGTCAACTATAAGTAAAATAATAAATTTTAAAAAAATAAGAAGAAAAAGAAAGGGGTCAGACCTGCACTCAAGGGTGATGGCTATGCTTCTGCTAAAAGTCTGCTTTAATAAAAAGGACTCTAGGACTATCTCAGGTGGTGGTTCAGCATCACTCCATGGCCTGAAGGACGGAGCACCTCCCTTCTTGTGTTGTGACCTTTACAGACCTTAGGTCAAAGCCCCCACATCCTACAGGTTCTCATTTTATTCTTTTTGTCACATGTTGCTAGTTAATGCAATGCATTTTTTGCTAATACTGGAAATAGGTTGTTGTTTTTTAAGTTGCCTACAGCTTTTTATTTTCTAAACAAAAATTTATGAATTCCTGTAACTTCAAAATTGCTTCATTTCCCCCAGTGTTTAAGATGATTTTATGAGTGAACTTAAGGAAAAAATACAGACTTTTAAGGAATGAAGGAGGTGAGGAAGGAAAGGAGACAGAGAGAGGGAGAAAAGAGAGGGAGAGAAGAAGAGAGGGAGGGAAGAAGAGAGGGAGGGAAGAAGAGAGGGAGAGAGAGACAGGGAGCACTCAAGCTGGGATATACAAGAACAAAAGAAATAAAAACAAAAACAAAAAGTGGGGGGCTGGAGGAAGGGAGAGGGAGGGAGGGAGGGAGAGAGAGAGAGAGAGAGAGAAAGAGAGAGAGAGAGAGAGAGAGAGAGAGAGAGGGAGGGAGAGGGAGGGAGAAGAATAGAGGAGAGAAGAGAAAGGAAGAGTGAATAATAGGGAATATTGGAGTAAGAAGAAACACACAATTGTTTATTCCCTTAAAAAACAGACATCTTCTAAACTATTCCTTGTCCCTTTACAGTACACTGAGGCCTCTCATGGGGTGGAGTGGCTTTAAACAATGAGTCACTCCAATATTTCCTGCATCACATTTCTTTCCTTGTTAATTAATCTCGGTCATGGAATTGGCATTTCTTGGGCTAAATGTGTTCTAACTTACCATTGCCCTCTGAGGAAGCTGCTGCCATTTTTTCAAAAAACAAAACCAGTTTAAAAACAAAACAAAACAAAAAATCCAGTGCTCAGCTTTGTTATATTTAGGTTAACATACATTTGCAAACTGGTGTTATAGTAACAAAATATACAATGAGCTCTCAAAAACAAATCTGCTTTAGCTTCCAGAGAACCCACACATCTTTGAACTGACCTCAGTTCATCACGTCTGAGAAGGGTGGCCCACTGTATATTTTTCTATGCTTCCCTTCCATTCGCAATGGCGAGTGCAGTGTGTGGACATGCAGCATTCCGGTATAATGGCTGCCATATGCACTGTGGTCAATTCCATTTACACACCAGAATTCAATTACGAGTGGAGATAAAAGCAAGCACAGGTGACAAGTGACCACTCAGATCAGGTAGTAGGGAGAACCTCTCGTTTCAGGGAGGCAAAGCCAATGAGAATTCAATTGATAATAAGAAAGAATATCTCCCTCCTTGGCTTCTCAATATGTAATTCTACATCCAAAAAACAGTAGTAATGACTATGAGTTGCTGATTTGAAGGCATGTATCTCTCTGAAATAATGCCTTGCACGTATGTAATATTATTTTTTCCCCCAGGGATGCAATTTGATATTGACTTTTAAACAAAACATCCTAGTAGAGCTGTGGGGAGTCAGGTAAATTGGGGTCCAGGGGAGGTAAGTGAATGAAGCAAGGCTATACCTCCAGTCAACAATTGGGCCTAAGGTAAGATTTAGTTTACTTTTAGTCTCTAGTCCTATTTACTATCACATTTTTTTGTCTCAACAGATGTAAAAGGAACAATATTATTTGTTGCTCCGAGGAACATGGCAAATATTATTTAATATCTAGGGAGGGTCCTCATATCCATTACACTATAACTTTGACTTTATCCCACGTGGCTCAGAAAGAACTGGCATTCACTTCAGGAATGAAGTGTAAGTATTTGCTCCTTATAGACTAACCTTATCAACAAGGAAGATGCAGAGATTCTGAATATGACCATCCGCTGACAAAACAAACATACCCTTTTCCTCATTCAGTGACATGAATGAACATGATTTCAGGTTAGTTTGTTAGTAGGTCAGTTGTGAAATATCAATTCTTTCCCCCTCATCTCTTTCCAAGTGTAAACCCAAGGACCTCAAGTATCTACTCAGCATCAGAAGGTTGAGATGTCTGCCATTTCTGCTCCCCTGGGATCTGAATCCTTGTATCAGAGTCATTTCCCCTGCTTTGCTGTCATCACTGACGATGACAATGAATTCTAGTTGGTTCAGTCCTGAGTCAATGGATATACTCCAAGTTGAAGGTAGCATGGAATCTGCCTGGAATTTATTTAGGTAGGCAGGGTCAAAGGAGAGCCTGTGGTGGCTGTAAGAAGACCCTTCAAAGGAACTTAAGATAAATATCCAGGGATCAGGAGTCTGAAATATTCTATAAACCTCACATGAGCAGCAGATGTGTTTGCTAAAAGTTGAATGCAAAATAATTTTTTGAAAATCAAATAAATAATAAAAAGCTCAAAAGAATCCACCATAGGTAAAGTTCCTAAGATTACTCTTGAATGTGAATAGACACTCCTGATTGCTCTACTTTGCGTGTACACAAATTTTATCAAACTTTATAGAAAAGTGTATATCAGATTCAAAATGTCAAGAAGCATTTTTTGGATGCTGGAAGAAGTATTAGTGTCAACATAGCTAAATGATGAAAGGGTGGGAAGTTCAGAGTGCCTGAGTTGATCAGAGCTAGCCAGACATGGTGGAGATGTGAGTGTTGATTTTTGGCATCCCACCAGCCCCTTGTCTGCAGCTCCACATACATAGATCTTCCATCTCAAAAGATTATTTGGAATGATGCCCTAAGAGTTACACTACAAACCCATCTTTCCAGAACTGATTTTCACTTTTGAGGGTCCTCATGCACACTCCACCTTCATATTCCTCTAAGCACTGTACCAGCAACGAGAGAGACACACATCCCAGGTGTTACATGTCACTTATACTTGACCTACATAGTCAATACTCATTGTGGCATGCTTCTCAAGGGAAGAGAGTCAAAGGTAAGCCATAACAGCTGGTAACAAAACATCCCATTTAAGAAAGCCTGGCTTTTGTATGTACACCTGAAGGAGCGTGTCTCAGAATTCTCTCCAATCAAAATAGCAAAGCCTCTCTCTGTAGAGCTGACCTAGAAGGACCTGGAGGCCACTTCCCCTTCCCATATTTCTGCTACCGTCCTCCCTATATGTAACTTTTTTTTTTGTCAGACAGATACCTGGTATGCCCTCTTTCAAACATTTCCTGCAGGGAGATGGACAACTGTCTTGCTTTCTGAATGCAACTCATGTGGAAAATAAACAGAAGCATGAAGAAGTCAGCACGTTGAAAGAAAGCAGCTACTGGATGTTCCAGATAGGAGGAAAACAAGAATCTGTACTAATGAAATCCTCAAAGCAAAGTAATTTTCTAATCAGAAGGTGACTCCAGGCATTTGTATTTTTGCAATGTCACCACACAGGAAGTAGTTCTATTTTAAAACTACTGACAGCAGGTCTCAAATGCCTTAGGCAAGCCTTGAAATGTACACTTTTGGACATACAAGCAGCTATTTATTCATAAAAATGCGATGTCCATGCTTATTTGAGAACAGTTTCTTCTGTTCATTCTTAAAGAAACAACAATGGAGATTGATGGTTTGACTTAAATGCTGTACAGAGTGGAACCCTTCATACATCAGAGATACATAGCTTAGGCGAAGGTTGAAAAGTCTTTGGAATTGATTTCTAAGAACTTACTTTTGACATCTTGCTTTTGCTGTCTCCAGTTAAAAATGCCAAATTATTAATTTCATTCTGAATCACAAAATTTTGCTCTTCCCTCTTGAAGTTCTAAGTGGGGAGTAGGGGAAATAAAAAGCAAACATTACAAGACAGTTCTCTGAGACCTGTACCTTTCATGCTGTCTCTAAGCCCAGGGCCCAGGAGTCCTTACGTGAGACTTGCACCACAGGATGAAGACCTCTGCTACCATGCGGAAGAGCTGGTCGGAATCAGCATCGGGGCTTTTGAGCCAGTTGGATCTGAGTTGAAAAGTAAAGGAGTATGCATGTGAAATTCAGTACTAATTAAAATAACCATACTCATTGGACATTGGATACGCACATTTACCCAGATAAAACTATATTCCTATAAGAAGGCTATCCATTACTCCTTCCATGCATATAGACATGTATTGTAGATATTTTAGAGGATTTACAATAATCATTTCCATTGTTTCCAAAGGATTCAAGGATTATTTTAGCAAAGAGATGTCAGAAGTCAACATTTCAAAACTGTCAAAGACAGTTGTTTTTTTAAAATGATGAAGTGATTATGGTTACACTCTAAGTTTTGGGACAAATGCCCTTTAATACATAAGGCAGGCAAAACCAGGACAGTCTTGGTCATTATGCCATCTAGTCATGTCATTTACACTCGTGATTGTCAAGCCTCTGAAATGCTGAGCACTTTTCAAACAGTTCAGGCCTCATCCCTTTTCCTTACAAAGACAGTTTTATGAATAACATTTGTAAGACAATATGTTTTTCTCTGTTGACTGAAGTGCTTGGCAGAGACCAAATATCTCCTATGCCCTCTGAAATGGTTTGGAAACTCCCCATAAATGGACATTATCTATTTCTTTAAAACACACACAAACACACACATACACAAAACAGGCTTAACAAAACCAGCTTCATTTATTTAAAAAAACAAACACAGGGGTGGAACAGCAAGATGGCGGCATAAGGTAAACACCATAAATGCAGCCGTGAACAACTATTTCAGAAAAACCACGAAAAGAACACACGGACACCACTCACACCCACAGGAAGGCTGGCTGAGTGAAAATCCTACAACTAGAAAAGAGTCTGAGACTCAGAGGAGCAGTGGAAGCAAAGTACAGAGGTACGGAGGCGTGCGCATGGGGCTCGGGGAGAGGGCTGGTGCCAGAGGACGTGGTTCTTTTCCAAAACGGAGAGAGCCACAAGTTCCCAGCGGCTCTGAACTCCAGTTCCAGGTGAGTTTCTGAGGACCCAGACACCTGGAGAAGGGGGACTGACTGGCACCGGGAGGAAATCCAAAGCGAGTTTCTCTCAGTGTTGCTTGCAGCAATTACCATGGGACACAGAAACCTGATGTCTCTCAGCACAGGGCTGAGAAGCTCCATAGCTATTTGTTCCGCCTTGCCCTGCAAACTCCCCGAGGCCCCACCCCTCCCAAGCTTTTGCATATAAAAGATTGAGTAGCCTAACGCAAAGGCTTAATCAACACCTCCTTAAAGATACAGGAGCCAGCCTCACCCAGTGGCCAGAGTGGGACTAACCTAAATAAAACAGATCCACAAGGAACACACTCGGGGCAGATGCAGTGAGCATAAAAGCCCCACTGAAACAACTCTTGCCCCATAAGGGTGTCTCCAGCACAGAAGTTCTCCCACTGTAGACATAGCTGACTCTCATAACCAAGTGGCTTAGAGGTTAATTCCTCGCAGTGATCGCCTAACTCAGAAAGGTAAGCAGCCAAAATGCGGAGACAAAGAAACAGGTCACAAATGACAGAAATGGAGGAAAGAAAACGACAAGATAGAGAGTTCAAAACCACAGTTATTAGGTTTTTCAAGAAATTTCTAGAGACTGCCGATAAATTTAGTGAGACCGCCGATAAATTTAGTGAGATCCTCAATGAATCTAATGAGACCCTCAAGGATATGATAAAGGAACAACTAGAAATTAAGCATACACTGATTGAAATGAAGAATATTATACAGACATCCAACAACAGACGAGAGGATCGCAAGAATCAAGTCAAAGATATGAAGTATGAAGAAGCAAAACCCACCCAGCGGGAAAAAAAAAAAAGAAAAAAAAATAAGAAAAAAGAAAAAGGATCAAAAAGTATGAAGATAGTGTAAGGAGTCTCTGGGACAACTTCAAGCACACCAACATCAGAATTATAGGGGTGCCAGAAGAAGAGAAAGAACAAGATATTGAAAACCTATTTGAAGAAATAATGTCAGAAAACTTCCCATACCTGGTGAAAGAAATAGATTTCCAAGTCCAGGAAGCGCAGAGAACTCCAAACAAAAGGAACCGAAGGAGGACCACACCAAGACATATCATAATTAAAATGCCAAGAGCAAAAGACAAGGAGAGAATCTTAAAAGCTGCAAGAGAAAAGCAGTTAGTTACCTACAAGGGGGCACCCATACGACTGTCAGCTGATTTCTC